>WHPZ01583080.1:10623-28660 GCA_016617965.1 Macrosiphum rosae | reverse complement strand
ATCTGTTATATATAAAAAAAAAATTCAACAGTCTTTTATTCAATATTAAATAAACAAATTTATTAATAATTTATTTGAGCAACAATTGTATGGTTCTTTTTTTATTAGCCTCAAATCTGTCAATAAACAATGACAATAAAGTATTTAGGACTCAATATTAAAATTTGAGTTATTTACCACGGTAACAATGAACAAAATATTTAATTTATTTCATAAAAATGAAGTGATAACAGATTTGATGGTAGGAAAAAAGTCTCGGGGGGGAAAAAAGTCTTAGGGTAAAAAGTCTGTTTCTAAAGATAATATTATCTAATAATTATGTTATCATATAATAGGTAACTACTAAATACAAAACAGAAAATTACATTACATTACATAATTATAAAAATCCTAGTTCTATAAATTGTTATCGCTGTAACTTTTAAAAATTATTTTATAGTTTTATGAACTTTTTTTCCCCGAAACTTTTTTCCGTTCCCCAACAGATTTATATTTTAAGCTGCTTGGCGGTAAAATTATTTTATCTGTCATTCTATCTATAATCTAAAACTATAACCATAGCAAGTTGTCTACAGCAATTTCGGTTATAACCAAGAAAATATTCTTTTATATGGTTATAACTTATAACCAATTTCAAATTTGATTTGAACATAATCATGTTATTTAAATTAAATAATTTGTATTGATAATCAAATAACAATATAATTGATAAGATATTAAAAAAAAATACCTTTTTTGTATCATTTATTAAGTTTAAAGTTATAGTAAAGTTATCAATTATGAATTGCATATTCTTATATCATATGGCTCTATAATTTAAGTAAAAAAAAGCGCTAGGGGGGGTGTAATCGCCACGCCCCCTCTCAAATCCGCCACTAGTAACCTAGGTATAAAGCTCGATTTAAGATACTATCTTATAGTTATAGATACTATCTTAAATCGTGGTATAAAGGCATCCCCATCCACATTTTTAATTATTTCATCCTAATATATTATAATATTATTATCATACCTACTGGCTATACTATAGTAAATTCAATTTTTTTTTTACGATTGAGCATTTATAGCTATAAAGAATAAATGTTGATTTAGATTTCTAAATAAAATATTTACTCTTTGTTGCCATAAAAAATGTTAATGTCTCATGTAATCATGTCTAATGTATTGTTTACTTCTAGAATCATTTAAATTCAAAAACCATCCAAAACTATTAACTAGGTATAGGTGTAAGTAGAACTAGGTAATATAATAACCAGAAATCGTGGGGGGCGAATTGAGCTTGATAATTTTTATTCTGGACAGGCATACTTTCCTACCCGCTGTGCCATATGTGGACACCCTACATTTATTTTACCTACCTATATTATTCCAAATAATATTAGTGCCCAGCTAAATGTATAGAAATATACAGATACACGGTATCTTCCTAGATATAAAGGTTAAATGATGCACCAATATGTTATTGTTTTCTGTCTTTACATTTAAGTTCTAGATTAGGTAGGTATAGGTAGTTAATAAGCATTTATCATTATATTAGCATTTTATCGCAGTTAAGTGACTGATACTATATTACCTTTCTTCTAAAAATGTTTTTACTTCCTCAAACAACGCATCGATTTCTTCTTGGGTTCGCTTAAAGTCATATAAACTGAATGCGTACACGGTAACTTCTTTTATATCAAAATGTAAGCACCATTGTAATGTTTCAACTAATTTATCAAACCTATAAAATAATACATAGGTACATCATATGGCAGACATATCATATAAATACAACCATTATCTTATATTATATAGACAATTAGTTTTAATTGCGATTTACGACTTGCATCAATCGCGATAGCTCCAAATTACGTAAATTCAAATACCTAATACAAATATATTTTTGTTTAATTATTTTTATTTATTTATAGGTTATTAAAAACGATTTTTAAGAGCATTTGTTTTAAGTTTTGTAGTATCAGTATTCAGTGGGTACCTGTAATACTTTTTTTGTATAGGTTAATAAATTAATAAAATTAATATAAAATATATTATATCCATGCCATTTCAATGTTACGTTAAAGCGAATATAGGTACCCAATATAGCCCATAGCTATTGGCAGAGAAATTAAATGACGACCTAATGGCAAATACCGATGCAAATCAGGAATATGATCACTGAAAAATATTTTAGAAAAAGTTCCAACTCACCCTTTTGCATAGCTTTCTTGAGCAGAAATACAATTGTTCTCACCATAACTTCCGTCCATAATAAACGCTACATGTTTTGGTATCTCTCCATAAGTTAGCACTTGGGTGAAAAAACGTTGAGTCCATGTCATGGATATGTCAGGTGTCCAAGACTTCTCCGGATATATGAGACACAGAACATCTAAACCATTGTACCAATGTTACACATTAATTACACGTACATGAGCTAATCTTAGTTTATATCAACCTGCCTTTCATATTCATAAATCTATATTGTTTTTAAAATTATATGTTATTTTAATTGGATATTATATTATTATAATAATTATTAATTAATAATGTTTTGGTATTTATTGAAGGTGGTGTATAGCGTACATTAAATTAAAAAAAATAAAGTAGTAACAATTGAGTAGGTACTTAAGTACTAAATTTTAAAGTACAACAGTTCAATCTATACAGACTAGGGTTACAAGGTTAGGTTACAAACATAACTGTCAAAACTCAAAATGCTTAAATAAAAAGACAAAACAATAATAAATAATAAATATTAAAAATGTTCTTACTTTTTATCAAATTATCCCAACTCCATTTATTTGTTGTAATAGTTGTCATCTTGTGGCCATAAAACGCTGTATCTATAGCTTGTAAATTTGAAACAAATTATTAACTAAAAAAAAGCAGTACTATTAATATTTTGTTATTTTTGGTTGAAATTAATAAAATAATGTGTAGGTAGTTAAGTCTTTAAATGTATCTATAGATCTACATAAATATAATAGCGTACCCTAATAAAATGAAATAATATGAAATATATTTTTAACGAAAATTCACAGAACTTTAAGTAAGTACTAATGTACTATACTACACTAGTCTATTTACAGTTTAATACTTATACAATAACTATATAAGTAGGTATATTATTCCATTAATGTTCCTATACATTTTTATTCAACATCACGATCATCATTCATCACGCGTAAATACATACACATAAATTATATATATACCTACGATATTACAATATACATAAAGGTATAATGCATATATATATTGTTATATTTTCATCTGCAAGCAAAAGTGACGCAAAAATCATTAATTAGATGAGAAAAAAATGCAAGTTCATAATATTTGAATTGTCTTTTAGCTTTTAAAAGTTGTGGTCATTTGAATTATTTTATTATTCAGCATAATATCTAACCAGATAGTTTTTTTTTTTAACGGGAAACTCTAATACTCAATAGGATGTAAATATATAATGGTATTAAAACTAAATAAGTATTATTGCTTAATTTATAGTGTGTCATGAAAACAAAGTATTTTGATATGTTAGGTAATTATATACAGAGTGATTCACCATGCATGCTCACCCCCTAATAGTGCAGCAATTCGAAATATATTTTTTGGAATTTTTAAACATAGGTATCTATACTTAGATACTATATTTTATCTTGAGATTTTTTATATAAGGAGTTTCCTGTAGAGATTCAAACTTTTGTTTTTCAAATGAGAATCCCTTTTTTACTCTAAACTATTTAGCAGATAATTTTTCTGGAAATGTTGACATACCAAAATGAAAATTCAAACGAGTAGTTTTTGAGTTATTTTAGTGAAAAAAAAATTATAATAATTATAATAATATTATAATTTTTTTTTATAAATTATATTATATGTTATCATTATTAGTATTTAATATTTATTACTATCCAAATTTATGTCAGACTTGACTTCCATATAAACCCAATCATATCAGTAAATTTGTACGATATAATAATTAACATTACCTCATGGCTCATAATATTATGCTGTATTTAATATACTTATACACCTAAATATAGTTATATATACCTTAATATATCATTAGAGATTATATTATGTGTTTTACTTTCACAATAGCTTATCACTTTATCTATTATAATTGTATAGGTATATCTATTATCAATATAGTATTATTGTATATTAGGTACTATACGTAAAACGGGTGGGGTAGGTACCTACCTACATAAATATAACTGTAGTTGTTTCTGGTAATGTGGAAGTGTGGAACCAACCGTAAAGTAGGTACCTATTACCTATATAGTACCTATTATATCTAAATACCTAATACTATTAGGCTAATAGATAGTAAAATAGTAGATAGGTACGTAACTAAATACAATAATAGGTACCCTATAGTATGTGAGTGGTGTGGTATAATATTTTCTGTGGTACCTATGTATTTTTTGATATTGACATACAAACCTGTACGCGAGCACATAACATATGCAAATGAGCATAGTACTGTTTATCAATTATCATAAATCTAAATAATCTAAAATACTGCTAACGCGCGTATATGTAATTAGGTTATAGGTATTACTCAGCACCTATATAATAGGCTTGAACTACTACTATTAGTATTAAAAATATATTTGAATTATTCAAATTCTAAACAATATCTACCACATTATAATTTATAAGTGATACAGCAAAATCAATAAAATTCACATGGGTATAATATTGTAAGACGTACATGTTAGCAGATAGGTAGTATATGAAATTTGTATTTACTCAAGAACGGAAATCGAGGAGAGGCAAAGAGGGACTTAAGCATATAGCACCAACAACAATTTCCAAGTACCACCAATTTTTTCCCAAATTTTCACGTGTGACTATTGACTAATATAATTATTTTTGAGCATATATTGTAAAACATCGGAACATTTGTGATTTTTATATTTATTTATAAACTATATAAATAAATAAGATTTTATTTTGAAGGAAGTCATTCCGTCTCATTCCATAAATAAAAAGATTTTATTTAATTAAACAAGAATTCTGGGTATTCAATTAAAAATGAATAGTTGCTATAATAACCGTTATTTATATATTATTGTATGTGAAGTACAGAAAATTACAAAGATTGGATAGGTAGGTACGTACCTAATGTACGTTTATGTATTTTATGCAGTACCTATCATATTCTATAATATATGATTCACCAAGAATGGTAACCCCGATTTTTCTAATGATTTTTTTTTCTTTATTCATATTCTGATTTTTAAGTAAGTACTTAAACTTTTTTTATAGGTTTTCAACACACATGTTGGTTTACAGTTAATTTATTTTTCTATTTAAACGGAAAAAAATCATTTGCCATTTTCTTTAGGATTTTAAACGAGACAGTATCTGCATCTTTCTTAAACTGTGCTATGAAGGAGCTATGGTGTCGACGAGTTGTTATTTTTCCCCTTGGCCATACCACAGAACAATATATATAAGTGACACTCTGCAGGCACATCAGCTACGAACTACGATTGGGTTCTTGTTTAATTCTTGTTTTATCGTTAATACTACACAGAAGTGATCCATAAAATAAAATATTAAATCAATTAACTACACTTTTTACCAATTAATAAACCATCTATTTATACAAAATATAAGTACATTAACTTATAAATAATAGTTGCATTATAACATAAAAATTGATGAAATAATTAATGTATGACATAGCTAAATATTATTATGGTATTGGAAAATAAAAAAGAACTATAAAATAATTATATTAAATCTAATCTTCTAGATCTTTTAGCAAACTTGTCAATTATATCTTCATTTTTTTAACCCATTTGTTAGTTCTCTTTCTATACACAAAGATTAGTAAATCTACTCTGCACCATACTGGTGAGTAGGTGACCAATTGTTAATGTGACGCATTGATGAAAATAACCATTCACATGTTCCTGATGAAATTGAAATGGTTAATGCAAATTACGTTAATTTGTAAAGATTCGGATGTATATAGGTACTTCTGGATTATACGCGCACATGATATCTCCCAACAAATAATTATTACTAAGACAATTTTTGAACAAACTGGAAACTGGTTCTTATAAATGCAAAATTACACTTTAATGGGCCTCGCTATACTGCCGTCAATTTTAGCTGAAAAGACCTAAAGTATTGACACAATCAAAGTCAGTTAACGTTGTCCGATTTTGGTACTGAAAAAAAAATTTGAACTCACCAGAAAATTGTCTACGTAGATCCTAAGAATCACTTTGTAAAAACTAAATTTTATATTATCGTGAACCGTAATTGAAAACATGAAAATATCAACTTTTTCGAATCACAATTTAAATTAAAATCGACATTAAGAACGGAAAACGTTTCGTGCGATCTACAGACATTTTTCTGCTGAATTCAAATATTTTTTCAGAATCAAAATCGGACAACGTTAACTAACTTTATTGGTATAAAAACAAAAGTATGCTTTTGTAAAATTCGTGTAGTGAAATTGATATGGTTATCGAATTATTGACATGTGCATGCGTGTACGAGAGAGGATACCCTCATTTAATTTCACTCACACTAATAATCATTTACAACTAAACACAGATCCCAGGTGGTTGTGACAAGATTAGAAATTGCCTAAATTCTGCCCCTTAAATGATGACCGTAGCGAGGTCCTTTAAAAAAATTGATTACACCACCAAAGAAGAGATTACTGCAGACAATGAAGGATTTTATGTCCCAAGCGAAAATAATAAAAAAACGATGGATTGTATTGAACCAACTATTGGTGTGAAGGTGGATATAAAAATATGTTGTCGTTGCCGGTTTGTTTATTTGGCTTATAAATCGGTTAAGAATATAAGACCGAAGGCGCATAATATGTTTTTTGGTAAACAGTAAATCGAAATCAAGTTAAAACGTTAAAAGTAGTATACAATATTATCATTTATATTATAGTAAATATAATTAATAATTATAGTCGTCGATCATAAAATGTTGTCAACCGCGGTCGCGTTCGTCGTCGATTTATTCCTCCAAGGTGTGCGACGAACGCTTTTTCTTCCATTGACCGATATCGTAACTCACTGCCCGCCGCCGCCGAGTCGGCCCTCTCCAACCACACCGCGCCGACTAACCGGACGATTTTCGTTTCATTCCGCGGTTGCCTAGAGTTGTGTAGCAGCTACTTGTTATTTTCCAATCGCCGAACCGTTCATTTCGCCGGTGATTCGTTTGCAAAATTTACGTTATCCGCGTACGCCGAGTTACCTCTCCGTCGTTAGCACTGTTCGGCGGCTGTCCATTTGCAACTCGCAACCAGAACCAAACACACGAAGGGTGAACACTCAACATGACCGCTCAACAGTAAGTGATTACGTTTTGTTTTTTTTTCCCCCTGTCCGGACGCGCCATGTTGGGTCTGGACGGCGGACGGTCGCGAGACGTGTTTCACACGGACGGCGGCGAAAAAATGTCTGCGACGTGCGCGTTTGGCTTTCCCGACTCCTGGCCCGTCTACGGGAAGCGGTGACGACCGCCGCTTCCGCCACCACCTCGTGCTCCGGTCGGCTCTCCGCGCACACACGTGTGCCCGCCGTTTCCGTTTTTCCGACTTCCACCGCGCCTCGGGCTCGACTTCCGGTTTATCCTGAGTCCAGACGATCGGTCGTTCCGGCCGGCAGCTCCCCTCCCACCCCTGCTAAACTTTGAAATGTTCTTCCCGACATCCGTTTTCGAAAGAACCGCTGACGCCTGTCCCCCGGTAACTCTGGTGCGCGCGCACCGGTAAATTATTACAGTGCCGTCGTTTCCTGGTCGTGAGATTCGGCGGACCGTTGTCCGTTGATCTTTTTCCTGTGGATTGATCTCTTCATCTCTCGAATTCGAATTCTCTCGTAATACTTTATCGATCAAACGCTGTACGCCCCCTTCCACTCCACCCCCACCACCATTTACACCCCACCCCCTCTTCAACACCAATACCTATGCCCTATGGGAACAAAAGAAATGATAAAGCTTCTTTTTTTTTTTATATATAGTACTTAACTTACCTTCGAGGTGGGCTGGCAGCACCCTCACTTGACGATGACTGATTATATTATATTATTTTTACTTTATTATGTCTGCCCTTCCGGCCGCACAATTTCAGCGAACGGTGATTTCGTTCAAACAGAGTCCGACACATTATGCAATATTGCTTGTGACAATAGTATCAAATTTCATCAGTGGTACTCATGCAATCAATAGAATATGTTTTGTGACTAATCGCTTGTACATAATATTTAATCCTCCCTATCCGTAATGTACCTCTGGGTTGTAAATAATATTCTAAGGCTTAGGCGGGTACAAACACCTACTATTAATTTATATAGAAACTGTTTATAAAAACAGCAACATAATTTTATTAGAAACCTTAGTGGCTTGGTGTCGATAAATCAATATGAAGTACCTACATAAGTGTATTAATGGAATACAAGATAATTATCTAAACAATTTATTTTATCTAACGTTATACATTCAAAATTAGTTGATTTGTAGTAGGTATTCATAAATTTGCAATTTAATTACTTACTTGGGTACTTAAGTACTGGTTTGTTTTTGATAATCTGGTTTACTAAACATTTTCATAAGTACTTAAAGTAATATTAGATATTTAACAGTTTGATTTTTAAAGTAGTACCTACCTGACCTATAGGATACTTATATATGTTCTAACTTAATTGTTAAGTAAATAATATTAATATGAGTGTTGAAGTTAACAAAAATGTAAAATATAATTTTCTTTGTTAGGTAATACCTACTTTAAAACCTATAAATTAATTATAACCTAAGTAATTTTGTTCAATAATATTTTTACTGGAAAATTTAAATGGTATGCTCAGGCTTTATAAAGGCACTGTTTGTTATGTTAAGAATAATGTTTGTGCTGTTGGAAATACATTTTTCAGTTGTTGATATTGTACTCCATAAGAAAAAATAATGTATGTATAATTTTGAAAATTGAAACCTAACCCCTACTAATTAAATTGATTTTAAATTATTATAATACTCGTTTTAAGTACTTGAGAATATTGTTCAGTACCTAGAGGAAAAAACTAATTTTAAATATTGCATAATTAATATGTGGTTTCATAATAATGCTGATAATACTAATAAAGTAGCTTTGTATAAATAATAAGAATAATAATAATAATAAAAAGCAGGCAAGTGGATGCCTACCACTCTGCTGTACAGTAGATTACAAGTGCCTCAATGTATAATGGATTGCATTAAATTTGAATTCGATAATATTCTATCATTGTATAAGAAAAACGATTCTGAGCGGAAACTGTTAGTCAGGCTAGATATTTAATATTCTCATTAATTATTATATCATGTAAGTTGAATTAATATTATAATATTTTTTTTCCTTTTCTATGGTAATAAACAAATGGCTAGAAATTAAAATCCAATTTTTAGCTGTTTTTTGTAATTTTTCCGTGGTTTCTGCCTTGTCATTAAATAACTATTGATAAAATCGAAAAATGACCTCTCTAAAGTACCATCTTGATTCAATTTGCTAAAAGATAAGATACTATATGTGGAAATCGAAGGATTCCTTCTGGTAGAAATTTTGTATACAGGATATAAAAAAAAAAACACCATTGTAAAACCACCCACTCCGCTCAGAATCTAAAATAGTAAGTAGGTACTTTTTTTAATAATAATTGATATAAACTGATATAAATATTGACTGTTGTTTTTATAAAATAAATTGAAAAAGTTCTGTATGTTAGTGCAGGTATACATGTAGTTTTAAAACTTAACAATGTAACATTCAATTTTGAAACTGATTATAAATAAATGTCAAGTTACAAATCAGTTAAAATAAATTATAATATAAATAATTTAATTTTGTTATATCTATATAAGATTTTGTTTAAATATCCCATAGGAAATCTATAATTCTTAAAAATCATTTTCCCCTATTAACTCCCTATTTTAATATTAAAATTTAGGTATTCAGAGGAGACATGTAAACAACATCAATATTTTAAAAATATAGGTACCTATAATATGCTGTACCTTCATATAAAATTTAACACATAAACCATATTTTTTCTTTGAAGCTGATTTAGGAGAAAACAATTTTAGGTAATATCTGTCAATACACTTTTAAAAATAAATCTTTATATTATAATTTAGAATATTGATTATATAACTATTTAATGACAATGCATATTATTATAAATAAAATAAGTTTTTGTGACTCAATAGTCATACCTACATACATATTTTACTTATAATAGATACATCTATGACAATAAAAGGGAATATATTTAATACATTATTTTTAATTTAACCAATTTAATTATAATTATTTATCTTTATTATTTCAGAACTTTAATTCCTCCTGTAATTTGGGCACAACGTAATGATGTTGTATATGTTACCATTTGTGTAGAAGACAGCAAAAATCCAGATATTAAAATTGAAACTGAACAGATAGTTTTCCACAGTGTTGCTGGCTTGGAACAGAAAGTATATGATGTTACCATACCGTTATATGGAGCAGTAGAACCTGAAGTAAATTTAATTAGTTTATTTTGTATGGCCTATCTACTTATTTTACCTACACATGTAATTTTTAATGTTTTTTTTTTTTAATATTAAAGAATAGCAAAACAACAGTTGGTGGTAGATACATTGAACTGGTTTTGAAAAAGCCATCTACTGACACCAAGTATTGGCCACAATTAACCAAAGAGAAAAAGAAATACCACTGGTTAAAAGTTGATTTTAAAAAATGGAAAGATGAAAGTGATTCAGAAGACGAAGCTGCAGCAGCAGGTGGTGGTGGTGGATTGGGTGGAGATGGTGGAAACATTGATGACGTATGTCAATAAGTTTAAAAAGTTAATATTATATTGTATTCAAAATATTAATTTATTTTTGTAAACTAGATGCTCAGTATGATGGGTGGAGGTGCTGGTGGCCCTAAGTTTGGGGGCTTAGGAGGAGGCCTGGGAGGAGACTACAATATACCTTCTGATGAGGATTCAGACGATGAAGAAATGCCTGAACTTGATGACATTGAAAGTGAAACTGCGGTAACTAATATAAATATTTTTTAATATCTAGCTGCACATTTTCAATGACATTTAATTGCTTATTAATAAATTAATTATTATACAGGGCAAAGGAAAAGAGAAGAGTGAAGAAACCCTGCCTAGCCTTGAAGAAGTAAAACCTAAAACAACTGCCTAATCTCTACTATTGTCATTATCTCATTCTTCCGAATTTTTGTTCACATAATAATACGGTTTAATTTAAATGATTTTGTATGTGTAATTTTTACATCAATCGAACATAATTTGTGCTCTAGTGTGTGCATTAACATTTCTCATTCAGTTTAAATGCCTATTATTGTTCACTCTGCCTGATTTATTTGTGAAAATATGGTTGAAACTTGAATTTTCTTCATCCCATTCCTTTTTGCACCCTTAGAAATTAAACTCCTGAATTTTTGTCATACATTTTTCTTTATGTGTTGAATGATAATTCCTTAAATTTCTATTGGAAATTAATTTACAGATTGGCATTTTAGTAATGATGAAAACTTTTTATGTCATCTAACTTAATATTGTTTCATTAAACGTTAATAATGAAGTTAAGAATTAATGCATTTCTATGTAAAGTTGTCTTATACAAAATTAAAATGTCTATATTAATAATATAATCATCTTTTTAAGCAACTAGTTTTTTCAGGTCTTATGTTGTGTAAGACATACAAATGAATAATTGAATGTTAAAATAATCATAACTCATCTTAAAATAATACTGTGGTTTTTAAAAGTAAAATATGGAGGAAACTAGTAACATCTGCTCAATTTTTAATGAACATTATAATATATAATTATATAGACTGAATGTAATTAAAAATATTTTTTAGTGTAAAGAAATATGCTTATTTTTAAAAAAAAATTAATTTTCATATTGATACCTGGTTATAATTTTTAATTTCAAATACAAGGATACTAGTTACCTAACTTAAAAATTAATATTTACTGTTTTATTCTCCAAAATAAATCATTTATATACTTAATTAACATAATAGTTTCTATAATATAGTCCTCTCCAACTTGTCCAAATGAATTTAGAAATATTCAGATTTAATTTTATAAATATTAATAACTATTATTTTCCCATTTTACAATGGTTCACAAATAAATTGACTATTCAACATCATCATTTTATAATAATTTTTAGAGCATTTTAAAATAGCATGCAAGATGTTTGGTACCTACTAATTCCAGATGCGGACAAGTCTGGTTCAATAAATATAATATGTATTCTAAAAGAAAAAATTGAATTTTTTATGTGGACTTAATTTAAAAATATTCTACATTTAGTAGCATACTTAAGTATAACTATAATATAATTTCTTGATGAATCTTTAAATCTGATGTGAATAATGGTTGATAACCGTAATCGTTTTAAAAAATTGCTTATTTCTTATATAAAATATTAAAGTTAAACGTGTGTATTTTTCATCACAACAATAATATTTATAGTAAATTGTTTTAGTCCAGAAAGATGCATACTGTTACATATTAGTATATTACAAAATGTTTGCAATGCTTACTACTTGTGCATATTAAATAAAACTTAGCATTCGTAATTAAAAAAATTTCACTTTAATAAAGTTTAAAGTACTAAATGATAAAGTAAGATTTGTGAAATACGAAATTCAATGTTAACGGACTGAATTGTTATGGCATAAGTCTTGCTAAAGAATTAGTTAAAAATATAATATTAAGTAAACTTTTTAACATGTGTTTATATTGGATGATACTATTTAATTATTAATATTACTATAGTTTTCAAAATATTTATTTTATATCAGGTCATATTTAAATATAACTAAAAAGTATTTTATATTAATTATTTTGTCTAGTCGTAAAAATAAATGCATTGTTTTTCAGTTTGTCAAATATAAACATAACTTCATAAATATCGTTGACATATTTTTACATGTAAAGTTCATGTCAATAAAGCAAAATAATGTTTATCAGTTCCCTACAAATTTTATTTTTTTGTACAATAGGTTAAAAAATCAATTAAGTTTAAAAGTTGATAAAATATAGGTACCATTGTACCAATTCAAATATTTTAATTAATTATAAATCTCGACGATTTTGAAAGTATCTAGGCTTAATAATTACTATTGATTAATACATACTAAGCACATATTTGTTAATGTTAGTACTTATCAGTGGTACACATGGGAGGGTTCAAGGGTAGCAGCTGCTACCCCTGATTTTTTGGTGAATGGATTGGCCCCTAAATATTTTAAAAATAAAGTATTGAATAATTATAGTCTATAGCCATTAGCCAATATAGATTATAGAGGTAACTGATTCGATATGCTACCCCTATTGATTTCTGAGTTTGCGCACTGGTACTTGAAGATATTTGGTTTTCTCTTAGGTTTAAATTAGTATTCAATGTCAATGTTTCTATAAATATGAAATATTATGCAAGTATAGTTTTAATTTTATATTCCCGCTTTATTTATCAAGCCATATTACGTTATACCTATAAATCATACCACACATGTCAAGAATCCGGTCATCTTTCAAGAATAATTATGGAGCATTAGAGGTATGTACCACTATTCCAAATGTCGAGCTCATACGTTTTATGGTTTTTGAAAAGTTTCGATCAGTGAGTGTTCACTTCGCAGGGGGGCTAATGGGGCTTAGCCTACGCTCACCAAATATCCCATTAGCCCTCCTCCCCATCCAAAAAAAAAATAAGCTGTTTTTAGTTGTGTGAAATCGATGCCCCGCTCACATTGATGATATTGTAATAAACGATTATCATGTAAATATAATATAAGATAAATAAGAATTTTTTCCCTAGTGAATCAACAATAATAATAATATAGCCCTTAGTATGGCCCACAAATTATACAATAGGTGCTACAATACAATATTTATAAAAACCCAATTTTTTCCACGACCATCTTTCCGATGGGTGATGGCCACCCCGATGTATTGTCTACTTATGCGCATTAGGTACGCAACCTCTTTTCCGACGCTTTGCGGAGAGGAGCGAGGAATGTGTATGTCATTTTAGAGGGACGAAATAAATGGTCAAAATCTAAACGGACACCAATAATTCAAACTGGAATGCTTGTATTAATAAAATACAATTCTACATTAATTATTTGCCTCCGTTAAAGTGCGTTATGTGAAAAATTACGGAATTACGATCATCCAGGACCCGACGGCCCAGTAAGACTAAGATATAAGA
Organism: Macrosiphum rosae; assembly: GCA_016617965.1. Classification (NCBI taxonomy): domain Eukaryota; kingdom Metazoa; phylum Arthropoda; class Insecta; order Hemiptera; family Aphididae; genus Macrosiphum; species Macrosiphum rosae. The sequence continues at coordinate 14,398 of WHPZ01583080.1, read as the reverse complement.
GTGGCCGCAGTATCTTTTGGTTACACTGCGTAACTTAATGTATTGAGAAGTTGAGGACCTAGGTATTTAATAAAATAGAGTATTGGTAAATGTATAGACTACACTGCGCATAAATTAATGTAGGTACCTACATATTCACACCATCGACAATTATTAATTGAAAAATATACCTATATTTTACGTCAGATTATGAAATAATAAAACATGAGGGTAGTAGTCTAAATATACGGTTTGAATTAGTGATGGGAATTATTCGAATATCAGTATTCGATGCTACAATACAATACGTAACGAAAATTATTCGTTTAAGTTTTCGCGCAACACAAATTACAAAACGTTTAAAAATAATATTATATGGCGTACCTATGGTGCATAAAGGCCTGCGAGAAGTTAATTCGAAGCCAGCGATATTTACTATTTGACAGGGCAAATAAAATACAAAAATAAAAATTGTGCAAAATACTCGAATATCATAATTAAATTATTATTGATAATAATGTACAAGTTATAACAAAAAAATAATAAATAAATAAATGGTGCACAAATTTAAATGCAAAAAAAAAATAAATATAAATTGTGCAAAGTACATCATAATTAAATTATTAATAATAATAATAATAATGTATTAGTTTAACATATAATTTATAATTTAGTGGAATTTTATGGAAAAACGGATACAACAAATTAGGTATTGTAACCTAACCAGGTTACCGCTCAAGTGTTCGAATTATTTACGATAGACCTATTTGAATTCGAATATTCGAATATATACGTTACATTACTAGTTTGAAAAGTGATTCCACCAGTTCACTAAACCACTGATTTACATAAGAATGGTGAACAACTAAATAAAATAGTAAAATTCCGATATACATTGATAGAATTGTCAACTTTTAAAAAATACATTTTGACATAAGTTGATATAGGTAGAGGTGGTAGGTAATTATATTATAATACCTACTTTATACTATTTGTCAATGCAGTTCATATAAAAGCACAATAAGATTATAAAATCAAGATTTTAATAGTTTGTTACATTACATTTTGAATAACAAAGATTGTATAAATTCCAAGGCTAGGCATTATCGAGCTTAAAATTTAAAGTTAAATTAACGAGTTTATATTTTTAGATTCTGAGTGCATCCTTTACAATGACGCATACTTGACAACTACTGTACAGCAAAGTGACCTACTTATCCAATTTTTTTTTTCCGTTTTAACTTGTAACCAAAACATTCATCAATAATTTCTAAATATCTGAATAGTACATACATTTATTATGCTAATTATCAGAAAACAATTGTAAGGAAGAGCATTTCATTCTTTACTCTATGATTGGGTGGTAATTTAAAATTTTAACCTTTTCCTTAGGCGTGAAAAAAACCTAGTTCTGCCTCTGCCTATTTGAAGAGTTTAGGCTTACTAAGATAATGTCCATCTGATGTTGGATTGGTTGAATGAGTGGTGCTACATATATTTTCAACTATGGATTTTAATTTAATATTAAAATTGCCAGTAACAGATAAGTAATTAACTTATCTAATGTTATGGAATAACATTGTACATCCAATAAATAAAAGCACAATTTAATAATGTTACAGATATAGGTACAGTGTTTAAGTATAGCTGTAAAAATTGCATTTACATTTAAAAAAAAAAAAATTTATTTCCGATCATAGGGTACTATAAACGTTAAAGAAAATTATTACAAGAATAAAATATAAGGTCTTTATTTTTTTCTATGTATTAACAAAAAGGTAGGTATTTAAATATTCGTTAATTTAAGAATAAAACATATGTATTGAATTCATTCAGTTTTATTTAGTATAAAGATATTATAATGAAAAATAATTTTGCTTATGTTAGCAAAACAATTTAATTTATAATTGAAAAAAAAAATTAAACCATAGTAGCATCTCCTCCAGATACTACAATTGGTTTTTCTTCATAGATATTATCATAAAATTTCGGGAGTTGATCTCCAAGTGTCAATTTTCTTTGAATTTGACCAGTATGGTTTATTACTCCCATACGCACAACACCTCCACTTGAACCATCACGCTTGATTGCCAATGAAATTGCTAAACAAAATATATACTTATAATAAAGTAATAGCATTGATCAAAAGTAAACTTACCGTTAAGTACAAGATTTTCACATTCTTGTTGGGTCATTCCATCTTTATATTGTGAATCCATAAAACCATACAAATAAGAACTACCAGAACCACCAATAGAAATGTTTTGTTGGACAATTGTACCACTTACATTGATCGAATATACCTGTGATAAATAAATGATGAGTTTATAATCAATTTAAGTATCTGTTTTATTATGGTAAATAAAAATAGAAGACAATATGCAAGTTTTTAATTGTCTCAATATTTCTACTACCATAAATTCACTTTTATAAAAAATTTTTATCATCTTCTTTGCTCAAAAACTTTTGTAGTTAGATATTTATAGGTTATACTGAACTAAATACTATAAATATTTAATTTATATTTGAAAGATTTAAATAGATGTGCAAATTGTGTGGCCAGTAGCGTGGACATGATTTCTGAAAGGGGGATACCAAATGCCTACATTGCCTACCAAAGGGGCTGAGTTGCACTATGTCCGTAAACCGATGTAGCCGGATTGCCTACCAGGATGACTGAGTTGCACCTATTGCAGCATGTTATACCCAAAAGGAGTTTATCAATCATCATTTTAAGAGTTGCAATTTTTTACGGGCAACAAAGTGTGCGGGATCAGCTAGTTATTTATATTAAATAAGTAATAATAATTAAATCTTGAATAATAATTTAGTTAAAATAGATCTGAACCAGTTTTTTCATTAGATAATTGATACTTTATACAGCAAAAATAGGCACCTAGTCAAAATTACCTGCATTCATACAATTAATAATTTTGGCTGATTGTAAACAAATGCAGAGGGTATACAGAAATACATAAAAAAAAACAATATTATATTTATTAATTACTTGTCCACCAAATCTGCTGTCCCATCCAGCTACAATGACCCCAGCAGTCAGTTGATGTCTGTTCTCATAAATCAGATTTTTAAACACATTGGCAGCCGCTCTGACAAGTGGCGGCTCGTCCATTTGAATGCTATGAAAAAAACATATTTATTTATTGGAAAGTTTATTCAACTATATATCATTAATTACCTTGTTAAATCCATGTAGTATGCAACAATGTCAGTGATGGCTTGTGTATCGGCCGCCGAACCTGACCGGCAACAGTAAATATTGTCACATACTTTTGTTAATTTATCAGTAACTCGGTTAGCAATATATGCTCTAGAAAGCAAAACATAAATGGGATATCAGTATATGAATATAATCTATTTCAAATGAATTACAAGTGTGTTTTAAATGTAAGTAATTACCCAGTTGTAGTGCGAGAGTCAGCTCCGATTATAACACCACCGTCATAAATAGCAGCGATGATGGTAGTCTATAAAATATTAATTAAATTGATTTCACTATACATTCAATGGTTATACATAGGTACAGACTTACAGTATACACAAATTAAATTACATAATTAAAAATGAGTGTTCATTTATTTATTTTGGAAAATTAGTAATTACTTACACCAGTGGTTACTTCATCCTTTGTGATATCATGAATGCCACCGTCTTGAAATCCACAATGACTGAGGAGAGACATAATTGACGATTTGCAAAAGTTTTCAAAATTATTAAACTTCGATAGATACTTCGTTTGGTAAGTTACTAACGTAAATATAACAAAGTAACAAACAAG
>WHPZ01583077.1:6217-20264 GCA_016617965.1 Macrosiphum rosae | reverse complement strand
ATATATATATTATGCATAAATTATGAAGGTTTATTTTAGTGTTTTCTTCATATATATTATAATCATAATCTAATACATTTTTATAGGATATATACCTATATAAATCGATCTAAATACCAAGATTGGGCATTAACGAGTTTAAAGTTAAAATTAAGTTAAAACGTTAAGTTAATTTTAACTAAGTTAACTAACTCGTTACTTTTTTTTTCAAGTTAACTTTTAACTTAATAAGTTACTTTTTTTTCAATATTAACGATTATGTTATTAACCACAATATTATCATCGCGCGTTCCTATATACCTTTAGTGATTCGAGATGTATACCTACGATAATATGGCATATTGTCATGAGTCTACAATATATACTAATAGTAGTAATAATAATGGTAATAATAATAATTTATTAAATATGTACCTACGACTGCGCTGCATCATTCGCTCTATAAGCTCGTTCAAACTATAACTTAACCGCTTCCGCTGATGTCCGCTCTAGTTTTCATTGTTTTTACTTTTTGTTGCACAATTTAGTGTAACGATTACTGTGCCGTGTGCACTATAATCATATTTTATAATATTGTATTAAAATAAAATATAAACATAATGTTAATTATTATTATTTCTCAAAGTTGCGATCGTAAAAGTGTTCTGTCCGTTTTCGAGTTGGCGGCGTGGTTTCACGGTCGGCGAAACCCGTGACATTGTAAATTGTATATTATATTACAGAGTTCATTGAGTTGTTCCTACTTTCATAACCACTCGGTGGACGATCTGACTGCAGGGCTACGGCGACTAAACGCATTGGAATTTATAAATTGTAAACAGATTGATTTAGTTGGTAATTTTTTTTTTTATTCGATTCTATTATATACCTACGCTCCGTCAACGATATATTATATATAAATAATCAAAGGTAGATCTGATTATGTTCCTTATGACAATCCACAGTTATTGACACCAAATTTTACACACATATTCTTTGGACTCTCTATCGGGTGGTTTTTGTCCAGGAATTCAACACCTAAACATTGGTTCACACCTGAAATTCGTAAATATTTATGGGGTAGCTATTGGTTACAGAAAATAAAATAGTTATTATTATTAAATATAATTTTCTATAGTTATTGTATTATATATTTGGTAACGGTCATCAGTGTCATGGAAAATTGATATAAATATAGACGATTTTAAATGATAATTTGTAATTTAGTTTCTTATTTGTTTACGATACAAAGATAGATTAATTTTAAACCTTGTGGAGTCGGGTATAATTATATCGGCTAAAAACATAGGAAACAGTTTAGTAAACGAGATGGTTGGTCCGGGCCAGCTTTGTTTAGTTGAATAAAAACGGATTTAACATATTCGGTGGGACATAGCAGAACACTTGCTATTCTAAGTGTTTGCAGACCTACCTAAGGTGTAAATTACGGTTAAAATTTAAGTCAAACATTTATTTATAGAATTTATCATAGTTGAATAAATTATATTTATTGCTTCATTAAACTAATTTTATAATCATTAATTATTATCGCTATATGATAATTAATATACTTACTATAAGTTACAAATAGTTAATAGTAGGTTTGCGCCGTGTTGCGTTTTTTGAATTAATCAAACTAAACGGTAAACAGTAGTTACACCTAACCTAACCTAAATTGTATACAGTGATAGTAATTAACATATTTATTTATAACTAACAATAAAAGTTAAAACACGATATTTTAAATATATAATTATCAAAATATACAAAATGATAGGTTTTATATAGAAGTTGTATACAAAACATATTTTGAAAGCTGTAAGTTTATACCTAATTGATAACATTTACATGAAATAAATTAAGAATATACAATACAATTAATGTCACATGACTGCAGAGACACCATTTGGGGGTATGGCAGGGTATATACCTATTAGCAGTCTTATTTTACGAACACCATGTTGGCTTTCCATTAATAATTGTATTAATAATATTGTACGCTGTCACCGCGTCAGTATATAACCATATACATAATAAAATAAATAGCAAACATTTTATAAAATATTATCTATTAGTACCTACCTACGGAATTATTAAATTTTATATTATTTCTTTGTGGATGCCTAAATATATATGGTCTGTATAAATACAAAAATGTAGCGTCTCGAAAACTATCATAGTCATTAAAGAGAGGAAGATGCTCATGGTGAAAGTAAATAGCTTCAATTATGGTAGGATTTTAATCAATTTATTTTGTATTATACTCTTATTATGTAAAAATCGGAATGACGCCCATGCATTACAATGGGACTATGACCTAAAAGCAGAAAAATCTTGACCTCTTAAAAATTTGGCAGCCTTATTTTAAAACTGAAATGGTGCCCCTAAATTATTGAATAATATAATATAAAAGAAAAAAAGACATATTACATAAATTTATGTATATTATCCATTGTATTACTATTTACCAAGATAAAGCAAAATATTTATCAGTAAGCATATAACATACATATTTTAGCGAACTGTGGAATATAAAATATTTAGCGGCATTAAGACATTATGTTTATATTTATTTTGAAGTTAATTCAGCCAAGTAGAAATGTTTCATCAATGATTTTAATGATTTTATTAAGTATAGGTATTATATAAGAAACGTTGCACCTATATGAATGATTCATTATATATCTTTTAAGGAATTTAAATTTAAATATTCAAGGATTTAATCTCCCAGGTGACCCGGAAGAAAACTAAAACGTAAATGGTGCCGCGACCTGCTGGATGAATAAATAAATAAAGCCAAACGTCACGAAGTCGCATCAATGGATGGACTCTTCGTTCAAACCTCATCAATCACCTATCAACTCTACATCACTTTCGCTCATTGTAAAAACTAAAATATTAACAATTAAAATACGTATAATACTATAATAATTTATATATTCAAGAACTCAAGGTTATCATCATAACTAGAATTATAGCGAATCTATTGAAACTCATTTCGAAATAAATAATAATAAGAAGAACTTTATTTCGGATTTCTTTAGTTATAGATTGGATAGTGTGACCGATATTATATTATATGTTTCCCATATCCCATGCGATTGAGGAATATAAATAATATGTACCTATGTGTAAAAACTTTTTCATGTGAATGGATCGTTAAATTTAGCAAAATGGCGCTTTGACAAGCATATCTAAAGCTTTCTTAAAGGATGAAGCATTTTTAAGGGGTCGTGCTTATGCAATATTCTATACCCATCAGCCATCGGAGTTATGTATGACTGTGTGTGTAGTGACCGATCATTAGTGTACGTGAGTTCCCCGAACGCTTTATGTAATATTAAAGATAAACTATGGCTAAGATTCTTAAAAATCAGTAACGTACATACGCGCAGTCACACGTCACTAAATGTTGCGATCAAAAAAGTTCCAACAAGGAATTCAAATATGTTTTAAAAAATTAAAATCGGACTTTTGGTGCTGGGTGACCAAATTACCTTAATTACAAAACAATATAATGGAGATTAAATATAAGTCAAGTGTCAAATGTTAGTCCTATAGTAATTACCAATTAGTAATCCTGTAAGCCCGCCATTATTTAAATAATTTTTACTGTTGATTTCTATACTCTGTTCCACGAGAGAACATGTCGGTTCTGCGCATCCCCTGCTGTCGAAACTTGTTTCCTTACGACAGGATGTGGCGTGGAAACCAGTTTTGGTCGGTGCGCGGCATGATCTCTCGTGGAACAGAGTATAATACATATTATCATATTATTACCAATTAATAATTATTATAAGGTAGGTACCAATAAACTTTTTACTGTGACAACAACTATTTATATTTTTAATGCTTGCATATTCTGTATCGTAAGATAATAATAACAAGTAGTCTTAGGTCCTTGATTTAATAAGATCGAAATAAATTATGACCATTTCGGAAATCAAAATTACACCAACTTGTATGAAAACAGTTTATTTATAAATTACCTATATAATTATTAACTATAAAAACAAATGTTATTAAAATGTATTAACAAATTTCCATAGACCTAATATATCTATAATATATCTTATAAGATCTAATTCGTCTTTTGTTATTACAATTAACAGCACTTCAACATTTTAGTGAATATACATGGTTTAGTTTGTAATAAATTATAAAAATTATCTGAATTAAAAACCAATAATGTATTACCTATTTAATGTAATATTGTAATAAACTAATAAGGTATAATATTATATAAAAGATAATTGTCCATATAGCTGGTACTCAAGCATTATATGTATACGATGTTAAGACAAGTGTAATCTATAAATAATTAATAAAAGGGAATATAAGTAAGTGGTAGGTAGATAATATTATCAAATATTATCTGTGTAGGGTGGAATACATATAATATTTAATCGAATATTGAAAAACGCTTCCGAGGTCTGTCCTGCATCATACACGAAATTAGTCTATTATGGGTTTAATATTAAAATCCTTGTTCTATTATAATATTTAAACCTTCAATGTATTTCACATTTTTACTCGTTAAAATTAGTACAGCATTTTTAATAACGTAATGAATAGGTTTAGCTAGGCGTATGGGGCTGTAGTGAAAATTGTATTCGCGCATATAATACGAAAAGGATGAACTACAAAATAAACATCACATAATAAAAACTAATTACGTTTTAATATTTTACTCATTGTCCACAAAGGTTAATATATTACATAATGTTTTATTCTTTATCGAACTATATGATCAATGCCGCCATCAGTTTTTCAGGTCATGCGTTGAACAAAAACAAAGAATAAGACACAAATAATACGACTGATACCTACCGGAATTTAGTACCTCAATATACCGGGGTTGCTGGGGGAGGGGGTGTAAGAAACCCCCAGGCCAATGTTAAGTCATAACACTCATAACCGTGGTCATAACTATAGGGCTAGTATAACTATGCGCTAGCATATTATATTTTCCCTTGGTCCAGAGGTGGTCAACCTTTTACCATTTTGTGCCACATAAAAAAAAATTATTATACAATAAGTAAATTTGATGTGGTTTGATTGACGGGAGGGAGAAGTCACCCAATGGTGGCACCCCGTGAGACAAATAATTTACAATTTTAAAATTTTATCTTTCGTTCCCCGCCTCCACGGCTACTAATTTAATGCAGTCGACAATTATCCTTTACATACTTTACTGTAGATCCCTCCGCTTCTTTTCAGGATTTTCCGCTCAAATAGTTCGTAACGGCACATATATAATACGAGTAGGTACCTATACACTTGTGGGTACATTTTGCTGACCTCGACGTGATTACGTGACATAAAAATATTATATTTTCGTAATATTTGTATAATAGTTGAACCTAGAAATAATACTAATGTCTAATTAGTAGGGAATATTATAATCAGTTTTTATTTCTAATAGTAATATTTGAATTTTTAATTCTTATTTTGCGACTTTGTTTTGTGTTATTATGACGTAATAACTAATAAATAATAATTATAATCGTCGATTTATACTTTACCGTGTGTGAATTTTAATTCGTAGAGTTTTATATTTTAATTATAATTGATTATTATTATTATTATTTATTATCAGTGCATAACATATTAACATATTATACCTATGTATTAATTAATTTCTGTAGGTACCTTGTAGATACCTCATTATAATTTAAAGTTTAGTTGTCATAATTTCAGTTTTTTTTTATGCCTAAATTAATTTGTATATGCACTTACCTAATTACAATTCGAAGTTTTGTTTCAAAAATTTCGGTTTTTTTTTAACATGCACCAATTTCAATTTTTCTTTACTGGTGAAGCATCCCACGCCCCCTGTAGTTTAAAATATTTTACATCTTACAAGATTTTTACACCACATTTGGCGCATTCTATTTATACATTGTAATTTTATTATTACTCGGGCTTGTCTGGGGAGAAAGAATTAGGTTAGGGTTATCAATAACAAAATAAATGACTATAATATAGGAAACGATAAGGAAATAGTAGTAGCTAAAAAAACAAAATAATCGCTAATGGATACCATTTAATATTTATTATTTTTATTATCCACGAATTAAGATAATATTATACTAAGAGGATGTCAGCGTCAGCACTCAACATCTAGTGCACTATATTTTTTTTTCTCTCTCTAAAAATCTAAATATTGTATAATATCATTTTAATATGCATTTTTTTGGTACTAGTATCACAAAATAAATACAAATAGTAAAATACACTACAATATTATTAACAGATTATCTTTCACCTTCGACAGAAGTATTGGAGAGTGGCGACTTAAAGATCTTCCTTGTTGTCAATATGTTAATTAATGTAAATTCGAATTAACAGACTAGTATTGGACATTTGGACCTATTGGTAAAATTAAAAGTAATACCTACCTATATTGTTAATTTGTTTCACTAATCAACAACTCCAGTCTATTATTCAAGCCATTTGTGGTAGGTACCTCGGTATCGGCTAATATCTAAAATTAGATCAAACAAGTACCTTATACTTGCACACTCGGTGGCGTGACGAACTGAAAATCCTTCAGAGGCATGCTACAAATGTCCCAAGTATTAATGCATACCTAATAATGTATTAAGAAACATTTCGGAGGTAATTGCCTCTGAAATTACCGTTCACCACGCCAATGCCTACACTGTGGAGCAGTGGTTCCCAACCTTTTTCATTCTACACCCCCCCCCCCTTTGTAGATTTATTAAAATTTCATTCCCCTAAAAAAAAAAAGAACTATAATGATATTTTATGACATTTTATATTTACTTTTATTATTTTCATAATTTTAAAAATGTATTATAAATCAACTTACGAAGAGTAATAATTTATATTGAGTAAATAGGTAGCTAATAAGAAAAAATGATTTAAAACAAAAATATTAGATTTAAATTTTACACATTGTAAAATAACATAATTATTTTCGTAATTCCATCATCACCTATCACCCCCTCCCCCCCACCGGTTGGGAACCACTGCTGCAGAGTCTGCAGCATACAGCAGCTGTATATTGTGCTAAATGTGCTATAATAGAACTTATATCTATTTCGTATGGGAATTTTATTGTCCGAATCACGATCACGAATGAGAGTCCGAGATTAAAATATAGGCTATAAGGTCCGACGCACATCTCCAATGTGCCAATTATCTGTGGGCTATGACGTTTTTAATTTTTCGTAAAATCGATATTATGAAACCTTTCAGCAACACTAACGGACATTTTTATTTAGTTTACCAACCATGATAATATCATTGCCTACTGGCTACAAAACAATATCGTTTTCTTTTCGTACCGATTAGAAATTGTCTACAAATCTACACGTTTGCGTGGATAAACTATTATAGCCGCTCGAATGTGTGTAGGTTAATAATATTAGTCGTTCTAGTTGGTCCAAGAAGACTACGACGTGTTTATAGATATCATAATATTGAGTAATATACAATTTATTGTAATGAACTCACAACTACGCGCTCACACTATCGCCGAACAAATGTTTCGGGAGTACGGCCCATGGACCGGGCGGCTAGCATTAAACTTCGATCATAATATGGATTCTAGAATAATCTAGACTTCGTGGTAGGTATTATGGTAAAAATATACTTCGAAATACCTTAATGCCAAAGACGTCCAGACGGATGTCCGTTGCCGTGTTGATATAACAATATTATCCTCCTTGAATTTCCCTATTATCATTTATTTCACATACGATGATTGTTGCTAGTGTTTTTATTTTTTAAGTAACTGTTATCTTATTTCGTTAAAAATGTATTTTTACTGAATACTTACGCAAAAAGTGATTACTGAGCAGTAAGCGCTGCGTTGGAATAAATCGCTTTTAAGTATTATTTTCAAGTGTTTCAACGCAGTTGGGTTTTTTTTTTGAAATTATTGTCGGTGAGTACAATATAATTATTTTCTTTGATCTGTACTTGAAATGTCTGTTTGGGAATATTAGTGTCACTTTTATTTTGATTAATTAATGATATTTCAAATATAACATCATCCAACCTAACACTCAACTACCTAGAGTAATGAGATAAAACCTTTCAAACTATGGTATGGACTAGGGAATTTATTTTTAGATAATTATTAGTTATTATTCACGTGATATGCGTTTGTGATGTGTGGTTAGTTAAAATATAGTTGTGATTCATTATAATCACTGTCTTAGAACTTTGAAACAATTCATAATACAACAGAAAACAAAGGATTCAGACGCTTGACCATGTATTGTTGGGGCAATACAATCAACGGGGAACTCGGTCTGGGTGGTATTGAGGAAAACTATATCCTCAGTCCAGAAGAGATAGTCAATTTTGAAAGCATAAATAACATTAAGTCAGGTAATTATCTATCATGTATGAGACATCAGCAACAATCCAAATATTTCATTCACATGTTCACTTTTAGTGGCTTGTGGAAATAATCATACACTTGCCGTAACTGAAGATGGACAATTATATGCTTGTGGTAGTAACGATTTTGGTCAACTGGGACATGATGGATGTCGGACAAAACTACGTATGTACATTTATAAAATGTGTACTTTAATTCCAACAAACCATCTATGTGCATATTAAATTTGTAAGTTACTTGATTTTACAGAAAAAATTCCAGGGGTTGAATCTTTAGTGATGACAAGTGTTGCATGCGGAGAAGCTCATTCAATGGCACTTAATGAATGGGGACAGTTATACACTTGGGGTTCTGACTCCTGTGGACAATTAGGTGAGTTTAAAATGTTTAAATGTTTTCAAACTAGCCGGGAGTAAAAATGGGTTGATTTTGTTTTATAATGAAATGTAGGACTTGAAACTGATGAAGGGATTCAATATAAACCAAAAATCGTCAAAACATTAGCCAGTATGCTATTAGTTCAAATTAGTTGTGGATATAAACATTGTATGGCTCTAACAAACCGTGAGTTAATTTGTAATATCTAGTAAAAACATTTTATAAAAAATAGTACCTTTCTATTTCAATCAATAATTATTTAATATTTTATTAAAACATAATAAATTGTATTATTTATTTTTATGTTAATAAACATTTTTTATATTAAATCTTATTCCTACAATTAGATGGAGAGTTGTACACTTGGGGCTCAAATGAATTTGGACAGTTAGGCCTTGGACTTAGCCCTGGTAATGTGTCAAAGCCTACATTGGTTACTTCACTGGTTGGCTTACCTATTTCATTTATTGCCTGTGGTGGATATCATAGTTTTGTTGTATCAAAATCAGGTAAGATTATTGTATGAAACAAATTTTTTTATTTTTTTATCTTCTATACTGTTTCTAACACTTATAAATATTATTACTCAATTAAAAAAAATTGTGTATCATTTAATAGGCACAATTTTTTCACAATATAGTATTCATATATAAATACTATTCAAATTTAAAATAATTTATTAGTAATTAAGTTAAATTGTATAAAATTTATGACAAAAAAAAAAAAAAAAAAAACTGTAGGTATAAATAAAAATATATTCATTTATACCAACTTGTAATGAAATGAAATTATTTAAAATATATAATGGAAGTTGATTTATTTTTGTTCTTAAGAAATAATATCAATATAACATCAACAAGGTGATAATAATAATAATTATAAAAGTTAGAAGTAAAATTAAATTACCAAAACTATAAAAAAGTTTTACTTAAAATAGGTTAAAAAATAAAAATGTCTGTACCTTAATATCTATTTAGTATTTACAATTATTATGATTATGGTTTCCTAAAAATAATTTTTTTTGAAAAAATTATTGGGAAAAAATGTTTGCATTATATTAGGGTGAAATCCCCCAACCCCCAAATCATTGATTAATAAATTATTTTTATTAATTATTTATTTAAAATAGGTGCTGTGTTTGGTTGGGGAAAAAATGATTTTGGACAACTAGGGATAAACAGTCAAACTAGCTTATCATCACCTACACAACTGAAAACAATACGAACTGTCAAAGTAAAATATATTGCTGGGGGAGAAGATTTCTCAGTATTCTTGACATATGTAATTATACATTGAATATTTAATATAATATAATATTTTGGTTGATTGATCTATTGCTTAATATTTTTTAGGATGGTGGAGTTTTTACATGTGGTGCTGGTATGTATGGTCAATTAGGACATGGTTCATTTTCAAACGAAATTGTTCCAAGAAAAGTGCTAGAACTCATGGGAAGTACTGTAACTCAAGTTACATGTGGACGGTAATTATTATAATTCAATAAATAAGGTATTGTTTATTAATCAATTAATATTTTCTAAAATTTTATAGGAGACATACTTTGACTTTAGTACCTTCAAAGGGTCGAGTCTATTCATTTGGACTTGGTAGTGTTGGCCAGTTGGGTACAAAATCATCTATTAACTCAAATACACCACAATTAGTGTTAGGGCCTTGGCTATCTCCGTCTGGAACATCTATGATAGAAACTAATAAGCAATATGTTGTTAAAAGTATTTATGCGGGAGGTGATCAATGTTTTGTTAGAGTCACTCATAAATTGGTATGTATTTTTTAAACTAATTAGCTTACTATTGTGTGTTGGTTATTGAAAATAATAATGCATAAAATTGAGTGCCTTTTAGCTCGATATATATCCAGATGATTATCGAATTATTCAAGAAAGTTCTCAAATTTGGACTGTAAAGCTTTCAGATGTGATAAATTTATCAACCATCCTACCAGAAAATCCTGTTGACCAAGAAAGAATGTCGTAAGTTTAAAAACATTTGTTCATCTGTGTATATATGTATATGTATATGTTATACATCAGTATGTTCCATTCAGGTTTGTTGAAATAGTGATGAGCAGTTTGTCATGTTTAAATGGCTCATTTTTAATGTTGAATGATATTCATTACACTTGTACAGAAAATAATCATGGTATTGATTTTGATCTCGCTGCACTATGTTTTGACGCCATAAGTCATGTACGCAATACTTCATTGAGTGATTTAGTGAGTATTCAATTCATGTTAAATATGTTATAATCTCTAATATCTTATTATTTTTAGATATTAACATCATTAGCCAGTGCAGTTGATTCTTTATCATTGCCTTCTCCTGATGTGGAGTCATTGAGGTTTTATTTAACCTTGCCTATGTATCACGAGTTTAAGAATATTACAAATGCTACCATACTTCAAGTGCCTTATGCTGAAGCATTACTGAATCTGAGCAGCATAGATTTAAATACTATTGGTAAGAATACACTTAAAAGACCTTGATAGTCAACTGGTTTATCATTTTGAAGCTACATGAATGGTTATCATTAGGGCTGGGAATGCACTGGGTTGTTTTCCAAAGCTAGATAAGTTATTATCTTTTATAACATAAACGTTTCATGTATTATTGAATTAGATTAAGAATCTGCATCATTATGCAGTTCAACAATTTTCAATTTTAATGGAATTTTTTTCACTTTTAAAAGCATTTTAAGGTTATTAGGGCATATAACACTAAAATCCGGATTTCTTAAAATTTTATTTTAGGATCTTTGTGACTAAAAGTTGAGATTATCATTCTTGCCAGAAAATTAAATTAAATTATTTTTCAGATAAAAACCCGCATGGAGCGTATAAGATTAGAAACTTTTTATTAAACTTTTTTAAAATCATTTTTGGTTCAAACCCTGTTTAAAATAAAACTTAAGTGCATTTTATAGGTACATTATTTCAAGTTTTTAGAATACAAAAGCATTTGTTTTTTATTTAGAGCATATTTAACTTTTAGGGCATTATATTCCCATAAAATTAAATAAATGCAAAAATTATTATATTTTTAATAGAAACCACTAGATTGTGCATCTTACCATTTTCGGGTATTATGAAAAACAATAATAAGAATATCAATAGTTATTAATTATTCCAGATTTCAGATTAATGTTCTGTTAAGACACTAAAAATATGATGTTTATAATAGTGTATACTGTATATGCATTAAAATTGATGAAATATTACAAAAAATTTAACCAATTTTTAAATATCTTAATAATTATTAGTATTGTGATTAACTTCTGTATTTAATTAAACATGCAATACAATATAGATACATCAATATCAGAAAAATAAATATATTTCAAATTCTTTTAAACTAAATAACATTAATACATTGAATTTGTATTATTATTAATTTATTAATTTCACAACATACACTTGGCACAGTCTGTGGCAGTGGATAACAGATAATTAAAACCGGTAATTACACCAGTAAAGTTACCTATTATTATTTATAATTGTGTATTTGGTAACGATTGTCATCTTTAATATTGACTGTTACATAAATAGAGGGTGTAACAGGAAGACCTTACAAATTAACCCTAGAGCACACGCTTCACGGTCAAAAAGACTGGGCTTTTAGAATTTTGTTCATTGTTTCAAAAATACGAAATATTAACCTAATCTAATCTAGGTACCTTCTAATTAGGTGATAAACTAAAATTAGATACAACTCCCAACTGTGTACAATCTGATGTCAGTAATATAGAAGTGTTCAAAGTTCATTACCAGACATTACGTATTAATATACGGTCAAAAAGACCGTGTGTGTGATCGTAAAAAATCAACTATGGGTTATTTTTAAACTGTGTTTCTAATAATTGCTGCTCAATAAACATAATTGATAGTTATTATATTTTCATTGTGACTGGTTTGTTGACTATGATTTGCGCTATACTGTGTGTGACTAAAAAGACCGTGTGCTTGTATTCTCGTAAATATTTTAAATGTGTGTGATCTAAGTTAAATAACTTGTTTCAAACAATAATTTTAATTTTCCTTTTTTTGTATTTTTTTTTATAATTTATTGACCCTTAAGCATGTATAATATAACATTTTTATTTTTTGATACTAAAAATTTTTAATTTTTAATTTGTATAAAATTTTTTTTGGAAAATTCAAAATGGCCAATTTATAAATGTGGTTCTTACAAACATTTGATTGTAAAAGCATTTATTTAATTCTTGTGGTTCATTTTTAAAAATTTTTTGAAATCTCATTATTTTGTTTAAGTAGTTGTAAAAAATCATTTAAAATTCAAAAAGTATAAAAAAAATTTAAGAGATTTTTTGAATAATTACTTGTGAAAACCTAAATATTTAAAAAGTTATTAATTTTCAAATGCATGAATCTTAATTTAAAAAAATTATAAAAACTAAAATATTATATGACCTAAATAAATGTTTTTACAATAAATGTATTTAATTTCTTCTAAAAACCAGATTTAGAAATTGGGTATTTTTAATTTTTCAAATCCAATCAATTTAGATTTTTTTTTTTCAAGATTAAAAAACAAATAAAAATGTTATATAATACGTGTAGCACAAAAGTCAATAAATTATATATATATATAAAACAAAATTTAATAATAATATGGTTATGGTTGGCTTTATACATCAGTATGTTATCTGGACCTTGGGTCAAGAAGGGCCAATCTCATTTTTTGGCGAAAATGAGTTATATGGCCAATCTTATAAGATTTTACACGCTTTTTCTAGTGGTAAAAGGGCGTACTCAAAAATAAATCATTTTTTTATAGGGCCAATGTAAATAGTAAACCTTTCATATTTAACTAAAAAATTCACACCATATTCTAAAATGTAAGGTAAACTATATTTACATTCATCACAAAAACAAAACCATGAACAATAAAAAAAAAATTGCTACGAATTTTCAAAAAAAGAGATTTTATTCTTGATTACTATAAAGTGATTAAAAGTGAGATTGGCGTTTCTTGACCCAAGGTCCAGTTATATATGTACAATATTTATACATCAGATATTACATATTACAACAACTGGTACAAATCACTTTGAAAACTTAAAAATATTCACTAAAATTCAAAAAAAAAAAACGTACAGGTTATGAAACTTAAACAATATAATTTAGAACTCTTATTAAACAGTATGAAGTATACATACTTTTAAAATATGTTTTTGTATACAAATTCAAACTACTAAAATAAATAATATTGAACAAATTGTTGTACAAAAGTTCAATTAGTTCTTCATTAAAACTTAAGAAGCGATTGGGACATC
>WHPZ01583075.1:0-10213 GCA_016617965.1 Macrosiphum rosae | reverse complement strand
AATTTTAATGGTTCTATCTTAAATCCTGTACCTATCATTGCTAGTGGTGGATCATTTTTATGACATTTATGTGCCAACATACGTAGGAATCTGTTCTGAACTTTTTCTAATTTTTCATTAGGGTAATTTTGATTAGGATTCCAAATCAAAGATCCGTTTTCAAGACTGTACAAGTGAAAAACAAAGGACTCGTAAGCACGTAGGGTCGTTGAACTCCCAACAATTACGTTTTGAGAATCCAAAAACACGGAGTGCTTTATTACATGTTATGTTAATATGTTCAGTAAACGTTAGATCTTTTGGAAAAGTAATACCAAAGTCTTGAACAGTAGTTATACTATATATAAAGTTTACAATTATTAATGTAAAGATGTGAAATAGTATGTATTTATTATGTCTCGTAAACGTGATTTGTGAACATTTATTAATATTATAATATACAGGTGGTAAATAACTGTTTAAAATGAATTTTTTGTCACGCTTATCGGTGAACTTAAAATTCTATGCTAATAACAGAAAATTATGATATTATGTGTCCGTGTTTCGAAGCCGTCAAAAGTGTTGATCACGCTATAGTATTCATCTGTCCTGTAACCGATCAACGCCAAAAAATACAACCCGTCCACGATTATTGTTATTATCATTGTTGTGCAATGTGCAGCGTATAATAACAATAAATCGCGTACACACATTTTACCTGTATAATAATAGGGATAGTAGTAATAATATTATGGCTATTGTGTGTGCGTCTGTGTCCGTGTCGGTGTGTGTTCGACAAGATTGCTCTGCCAGTTTTGAGTATAATATAATAATATAATGTTATATATTATTATGACCGCCGCCGCCGCGGAGGACGGCTACCACATAATAATAATATCGTGTAATACACATAGTCCGTGTCATGGGGTTAGGTCAACAAACGGTTATACGTTTTTATTGCGGATCATTTTTTATTTAGTTTTTTCACCCAAAAGAATAAAAAAAATACGAAAGAATCGCCCATAAAAATTGATCGTTCGATCGTTTAACGCCGGGGTCGTTCGCCGCACACACATTACAGACATTGCACCTATTACCAGGTCGCATACCGCGTCATAACCGCTGTTGTAGCTGTGTATATAAGTATATACAGTATAATAATATTTATACCGTGATTTTTACCTGGATCGAAATAAATCATAACACACGCGGTTGATGTTTTAAGAGCCGTTATTGGGTATTATTATTATTATACACTGCAGTTAAAAATCCAAAATATAACTAATCGTTTTTATTTTATTTTTTCACCCGGTAAAATATTTTTTTCCGTTCACGTAATAATATATAATTTAACGAAAAAATATTTTCTCGATAAACCGAACCGTTTAACAACTGTGCAGTATACCTATAATATAATATAATAGATATAATGCTATATTAATGAAATAATAGAGATTATATTAACAATATGGTTATTATATAATATATATATATTTTATCGTTTTAGCTATACACGTATGCTGTCGATGATACATTATTATGTAAAAGTGTGGCTCGGAAACAATTCCAATGAAAGTTTTAAAGTGTACTAACGCGCTCGAAGAGGATCTATATACACTCTATTGGCATTTGTGGTATAAATCTATATGAAATCGTTTCAAAATAAGAAGTACATGTATGATGTATACTGCATACACATAGAATTTCCTTCGAACAACTAAACAACTATAATACAACTATAAAATAAAAAAATTAAAAACACATCCACACGCTAGCACCGCATAACATACCCGCACACGAAGTATAAAACACAAACCTATAGTTATACGTATACAGTCAGACTTCGTCAACTCGAAGTTGAAAGGATTGGCCAAAACTTCGAATTATCCAAGAATAATACAATTGTAAGAAATTCTAGGAATCGGTAAAAAAACGAACTCGTATAGTTAACCAAGTTCGACAATAGTAAGTAGGTATAGGTAGGTATCTTTGCCACATTATGATACAGTATATTATATTAGTATACATTTATCTGTTGTGTTATCGAATGAAATCAAACAACCCGAAAGCATAGATATGGTGAAATAATAGTTATAATAATATTACGAACAAAAATTGTTAAATTAAGTGCAAAGCAAAAACATTAAATGTTTCTAATATATTTGTTTGTATGAAAACCACAAGTTGTTTTTTTCCGCAATTTATTTCCGTAGTATAAAGTGCTACCTTCTATATGGAAATAATAATATATTATTTTTAGGTGAAGTGAAAAAACTTATAAAATACAATATAGGTACAGTGTGTGAAAATAGGTTTTTGCGTTTCTCAGTATTCGTTGATTTAAAAATATTTATGTTATTTACCAGGCGATATTCAATTTACAAACGAGAGTTCCCAAAAACGTATCAAATATATTAAAATATTTATATCTCTACCATAATATTTTGCAATGCACTTAAGGAAATAACAAACATAATATAGGAACTGCTTTTTTTCTGTATCCTTTATCATACGATGTATAACAACAGTAAGCCAGTAAGTATATAGTATACACTATGAAATGTACACCGTGTAATAATATCATACAACTGGATACGTTTGCATGCATTTTATATATTGCGTATTATACCAATATACATAGTTATATACAAGTATAGTAATTTAAGTTATCTTAAAACGATTTTTTAGTAGGTAAATATATCTAACTTTGCATACGGCTATACATATATATATAGAATAGAAAAAAAAGCGATTTATATACATTTCGTGTATAAATATTGCATAATATGCTATACGAATCGTGTATTGAATAAACGAAAATCTCAAAGTGAGCTATTTGAAAACGTAAACAGCACACAAAAACTAAACATAAATATATGCAAATAATACTTCGTACATTTCGTAAATTCAACCATCCCGTATAATTATTATTGCTATAATATGCGATCTTGTACAGTCAGAGAAATTATATCCATTGTGCCACAGTTGTTTACTGTGGTAATAATATTTTATTGTGGTAAAAATAATCGATTGGGAACCAAAAAAAAAAAAACATTTATTAATAATATTATGTTTACAAATCAATACGATAAAAAATAATTATAATTATGCAATTATAGTAACTTTTAGTACTAATGCTATGCAATTTATTCATCTTGTTTGAAAGGGTTGGGTGACTATAAGTATAATTGTAACCTTACCATTCGTTCAGAATTGTCATTTTAGGGGGGTGGTCGGTGGGTACTTAATAATAAGTATAGATCAGTCAAGGTTAATACAACGCTCACCATGTGCCACGCTCCACAGTATATATTATATTATAATATAAAGGGGACTTTTGTTAGACGAAAAACGCTTATTGTTCAGTCAATTTTTGAGTTTTTGTTTTATATACTTGCAATAAAATAAGATAAGTATTTGAGGTCAAAAGTCTTTTGACAATAAGGAGCACACATTTTGCAGGGTGGCCACTGCTCTATTATTATATAATAATGATCACTTTTTGCCAGCATAAAATATAAAAAAATTCTATATTATTTCTATATTTCATATTATTATTATATAGGTAAATCAAAGTATTCAGCTATATAGTAAAAATTAAAACCACATCCAAAGAATGTGAATAAAAAAATTGAAAAAAATCTATGGATTTATTTTTCCACATTGACACAAAATAAACTGAGAAAATCGAGTGTTACCGTAAACGTATCGATCGGACAGATGGGGATGGACTGAATTTATATAAACACAATATAATAATATAAAGGTACTATAATAGTATATTACAATACTATATATTGTTATACAGTGCGATTACGATAATATACGATGGCCGCGATGCTCCGTACGGTTTTAACGAGACTAATAAAATCGCTACGGCGAACGCCCCCTAACAAAAAAAAAAAAAGCGCATAATTATAATAACACCAATAACCTAACCTAACCTAACCTAACCACCACCAGCAGCAGCAGCAGCAGAAGGACAAAACAGCCGACGTCGAGGGGTGTGTTTATTATACGACGATACCATACGAGCAACTATATAGGTATATATGAATATTGTTATCAACATTTATATACGAAAACGCGGCATACATATTCATGTGCTTGTTATATACATATGGATATTGTGTTACGTACGAGCATAATATAACAATTGCGTTAGGGCGTGTGTGTGTGTACAATATTATCATGTACGCAGTGCAGCACTATTATTGTTGTTATTATTACTATTATTGTATCCAAAGGTTGGGCTGCGTTTAACGATTATTGCGCTAGCGTATATACATATAATATGTACAGTGTTATCGTTTGAATGTTGTAAAACAAAAGGGGCGACGGCGGCGGCGGTAGTGGCGAAGGCGGTCAGATGAGACTCCACCGGACCCTTTCGGTTTTCGCAGCGTCCGCAGCTGCTGCTATAATATTATATATTATTATTATCGAAGCGCCTCCTCGTACACACATCATACACGATGCACATACGCATAGGGGACGTCAACGCTCGCCGAGGTATATTTATATTAATGGTGTGCAGTCAATATTATATTATCTGCAGCGTCAGAGGAACCCGCGGCGGGCCCTCGCAGATCGTGTGTACGAAACTCTTCGAGATATGTTTTATCGCCTCGACGCGTAATGCCACTATATAATATTATTATAATATCACACATAACAATATAATAATATCGTATCAAAATGATTATAATATTATCGAGTTGTGTTGTATAATATTATGTAGTATGTACATATTGTACATAATGCTGTGAGCGCGCGTGTGTGTATTGCAGCCTGCAGGTGTGTATTTGCGGTGAAATACATATTGTATTTTGGTATAACATCGACGTGCGAAGAAAAAATACTAGTATATGTAAGCAAGCGCATAATTAACTTCCACGAGATCTGGGCAAGAGCGGTTTTCGTATATTATAATATATTATATGCTCAATGATTGATCGTTGCTTATTTCGATGATGTTTCAAACATAAAAAACCACCCTCTGTGCCCAAAATGACTTGATGTTTCCTATGAAATAAGTTATTGTTTATTTGACACGCGAGATATGTTGTTGACATGTTTAAGACCGTATTCAAAAATGTGTAATATACATATATAAGAATACTTCGTGCTTAATTATTAGTTATTACTGCAAGCTATATCGTTCGTCAACTCTCCTCCCAAAAACAGTCAAGTCCGAATCTTTCACTGATAAGTTCCTGAATAATGTAAAAGCTTTATTGACGACTTTCAGCATTATAAATCATTTTATTGTGACGTACAGGTATATTGTTTTTAAATTAACAAAAATGTTTCATCGATGTAGAAAAAAATGCAATTTTTATTCTACGAATTATGCTCATTCGTCAACTGATGAATAACAATATTGAAATAATATTAATTATCATACCTAAATCATTACGGTAAATATAAATTGTTTATGTTTCTATAGACTATAGAGTGTATAGGTAATAAAAATCTTGTGCAACTAGTGCAAGTGGCCCACGATATCACTATTAGTCATGAGTCATGACAACCACTGCAGTGTCAAATGTCAATGATAATAAATACGATCCTGTCATATCTAGAAAATGTCACGTTATCTGCATAACAATCTACAGGTACACAAAATCTGGTAAGTTGCTGCAATCGATCCTGGGAGGATATTTTATACGAATACATTAAATTATACGTATATACATACTACACGAGATAGCTTATACGTGCCGTGTAAAAGTTTAATTAAGCCAACACGCATCATAAGTAATATTGTGTTGCTGTTGTTGTTGAGTTGCGTTATAGCAACACGTCCGATGGACACGACCACTTGTTGTTCTACATTTTGTATAATATATGCAATATGCATAGGTACATAATATTATAACAATATTATAATATGTTATACATATAATGCATATCAGTATAAGTACAAAATTATAGCGCCAATGATCCTAAATCATTACATTTCTAGTGTCTACATTATATATATATATTATAAATAAACCATCTTCCTCACCGTCGAAACTAAATACTTCGAGACTTAATATCATGACAGACTGTAATACTGTACCTTTACTCATATTTTATTTTCTAACCTTAGGTATAGTATCCTACTATAATTTTTTATTATTCATTATAATAACGATGGTAATGACTATATGTTCATATTTGGGTAAATAACTACGGGATATGTCAAACAATCTGCACTCATAAAAACGTATAGTATGAAACTTGAGATATTCTTTTAATTTTTTTCATTTCTATGACTTTTTTCGTGTATTTTTAAAAATGGACATTCAATACATCGGTCGATTTTGTTGATATTATATTATTTCGAATTTGAAAAATCTCGTTTGGAGCTTGCGATCGACATACAACATAATATTATATTATATTATTATCTACACGAGGGGTCGTTAGTGCCACATATCGTAATATTGTATATGCATATATAGTCAATTCGAATTTTCGAACGCTTTCTATATCGTATATTATAATCATCGCTTCTGCAGCACAACGGTTCCGCCCCGACTGTTGTAGTAAACTTAAAACAGCCGCACGCCAGAAATCGTTGTACAGATCCGATGATTTATCGCGTCGCTTAAAAATTTAGTCACGTTCGACCCCGAAAAGTGACCCCCTCCTAAACGCCCGCTATAAGGGCTCCGTCATCGTGGCGGGTGCGCACGTCCTGCAGCAGTATATATAACATAATATAACGTATACTTGGCGCTCGCGTGTACGGGAGAATATATAACGTCCGCTTCCGATGGTTTCCGGATCAGAGCATACATATCATTACATACATACCTAGCAGCTATACGTGTCCCGAAGACGCGATAATTCGCGCTCGACACATTAAAAAATATATATTGCCCCTCTCGAACTACGCCTTTTATCGACACGGTGCGAATGCCACGGCGATACTCACCCCGCCCGCAATGCCTTTACATAATATACGCGCATGCTGCTGTGACAATGAAGCACATAATAACGTAATGTTATACTATTGTATGTGTACTGCAACAACAATAACAACGACGAGGAGCGACGGAATACCGCGGCGGACTTGGAGCAGAAACGATCGGATGCGCCGTCGGAACGCGGAAAACTTGTGCGCGCTCGTATGTGTATAATATGCGTGTTTATATACTTTGTATAATATAGTATATAATTCGGTAGCCAGAGAATATATATTATAACGATATGGCCCAAAGCCACCCCCTCACCCCACCCTTACCGACAGACGTAAAACCTCGTTTTGCACGGGATTGACTGTAACGGCCACGTGGTAAAAACGCATATTATTATATGATCGCAGTGTGGCGGTCCGAAAAAAGAGAAAAAGCGCCGCGGACTTCTAATATACCTATATATATATATAATGTAATATATCGTGCACACGGATTTTTCCGCACTCGGGCCACCCCGCGACCCACCGACCCACCGTCCGCACCCGCGTGCCTTGGCGCGTTATTTATAATACGGCGAACGCGGCAGCTGCAGCTCTCGCCCCGTGTAATGCGCTTGTACGAGGCTCGCACGCCACACCAGCTGAGTACAAATCTTATTCGAGTCATTAAATAGCCGCCCCTGCGTTTTGCAGGGCCACATCTCCCCCCCCCTCCCGTCGATTCCTCCCCTCTCGAGACCATCGCCAAAACGGAAAGCGTTCCTACTCGAGACCATATGCGGGGCCCGGCGGAGGCGGTTACCGCGGGCATGGTTAATACCGTCATTTTTCTCCGTTATATATCCGCTCGCGAGTGAGGGCGAACGAGACGCGCGTGAGCGATGACGCCGAGTCTCAGTGCGGGGCCGTGAAGGAGCGGGTGGGCGGCATTCGAAGGGTGAGCGCGGGGCTATACGCGAGTACCGACTTTACGCACCGACCTGTGATTCCGCCAACGACTTGCCGTATGCCAAATCAAATCTCTCCCGACACTTTCTATGTCTATTGCTTTATATAATATGTATAGTGTTTGTTTAATATGCGTCCAGGCGGACAGCAACCGCGTAAAAAAGGTCCATAAGGATACCTATAGCATAATACATTTGTATAGTATCCTCGCCTCCCCGGCTCCCCAAGATGTTAAACGGTGTTTGTTAATTCATATAAATTTATCATCATTATATTGTAATATTATGGTTATTGCCTATTGATTTATCTATATATCTATATATATCTATTTATATATGTATAATGTGATTCATATCTATATCGACTATATTAATCGTATAATATAATAGTATTAAATATCAATCGAATGAATACATAAATCACCAATATTCGATTGGATCATACCATAACCATCAACTGTGTTTTCCCAGTTTCATGTGTAAACTTTATTTAACTTTGGGGAAACATACTCATGGTCCACCCTGTACCTGCTTATTAAAGGTAACAATTTTTATATTTACTGAAATATTGTTCAAGAAAGTTTAATATTTATGAGTAAATAAGATACAGATTATAATACTTCTCACGTATACCACGTATACTAAATATAGCTATTTTGAATCATACAATTATATTTAAGATTTAACATCTCTGGTCATCCAGAATATTCTATAGTTTACTATCAAATAACAGTATTTTATAAAGTGAAAGAGATGAGTGGGTTTAATATAATACAATATGTAGGTACTGTCTACAAAATTATACGAGATCAAAAGAACCACCTATCCTTGGCCTGTCCCTGAAAATATCACCAGGAAACAGGAGACCTCCATCACTCGTCTCAGGATAGGACATAAACACTCACCCACCAACACCTCGTGAAGAGAGAAGAACCTCCTATTTGCACCTGTTGCGGGATCCCCTAACCGTCAAACACATTCTCATAGAATGCCGGTAAACAAGGCGCACCGTCGCAAGTTCGAACCTCGATCGGCAATTCTCTCCAGGCAGGCATCTGTCTGGAGAGAGAAGCCGCCATCCTCCGACCGGGCATGGCAGATACCTGCCCAAATCAAAAATTCTGCCAAAACAAACACACACTTGTAAACAAATCTACAGTACCCTTCCCCACAGTACCACAGGCTAATGACCTTAGTTGTTGAAGCCTTAACCCTAATACAAAATAATAACAATAATAATAATAATAATTTATAATAATGTACCCATTATAAAGTATAATAATATAAAATAATGTACAGTAGTGTTAGTCCAATGGCCATATTCGACAATCGACTCAGATTTTGGTCAGGAAGGATATAATTATAGAACTGTTATTATAAACCATAATATATTATGATTATTGTGATTCGTGATGTATACTTTAACATTTCGATATAGGTGAAAAAAGGTTTTCGGGATAATAAATGTAGATAGGTAGATAGGTAGTCAGGTAGTAATAGTAATTAGTATCGCCTATAATATGTCGATATACGGCTCGGTGGTTGAAATAAATCACGCGGCGTGATTGATAGTAAGCAACGGCCGCTGCCACTAGTATTTGGATGGGTGACCACCCGGGTTCGTAGTGCACAAAAACCTTACCACATATTCACGTGTTTCCAACCGACCGTCCAACCATCCCAACCCTACAACACCTAATGGTCCATGTTGCCGCGGGTTAATTAAAAATAAAAAAAAATAAGTATGTTCATAAAAATTAGAAATAGCATTTTTTTAAATCATACAAACTTATAATATATTAAGCATAGGTATAACGTAATATGTTTTCAAAAGGAAGACATTTATTGACATTTTTCCTTTGGGAAAATCAAAATTTCTTATAAGATTCCTGTACAGTTTGAACGTTGTGTATTATCTTGATTTTTTTGAATTTATTTTGTTAGTATCACTACTGTATGATTTTTTTAAATGTTTATTTTCAATTAAAAAGCTGAATATTTTCAACAAATATTGAAGAAACTGCAGTCTACAACAAGTAGTACCTATATACAACGTTATAATTATTTATATTACAGATAAGATCTTATAGGGCGGTAAAGTATAAATACAATTATGGAAAATAATGGTTTTAGATTATTAGTATTATAACGATTGTTCGCCGTTAATGAATCATCATTCTGCATCAAATAATCAACTGTTTTGTGGTGACGACAAGGGAAACACGCAGTGACGACGTAGAACATCATTATAATAGTGCGCCACGTAGGTTGTCATACATATTACATACTTATACATAATACAATTATTATACCTAAGACATACGTAAAAGATTATTATAAGTATGAAATCTCCTTAGCGAGTGTACAAGTACAAGTA
>WHPZ01583073.1:0-21885 GCA_016617965.1 Macrosiphum rosae | reverse complement strand
GGCGGTGGACGAGGCCGTCGCGATTTCAGACGATGACGGCCGGCGGCTGCTCTTGTGGCATACACTGCCGTATTCGTCACGTAGCGAAGTGGACTGGCCTGCACAGTTTCCTTTGTCTTCCGAGCACTGGTCTTGGGCTGACCGTCGTTGTTGTTATTGTTGTTATGGCGGTT
This sequence comes from Macrosiphum rosae, assembly GCA_016617965.1. NCBI lineage: Eukaryota > Metazoa > Arthropoda > Insecta > Hemiptera > Aphididae > Macrosiphum > Macrosiphum rosae. Next base: position 21,712 of record WHPZ01583073.1, on the reverse strand, counting down.
GTAATGAAGCTGATGTAGACGGTAGGCTGAAGTGTGGTGATGTTGGAGTTGTACGGCAGTGTCAACACGGTGTTCTCATACGGTTTTAAGTTCAACTTTGCCAGTTTGGGCGTGTTCTCAACGTACCTAATCGTTATTGAGGTTAGTCCGTGGTGGTGGTTGGTTGCCGCGTAGCCCAAGTATGTCACGGCCGAGTGGGCTATAGTGACATGTAGTGTGGCCGGTCGGCAGCGGCGGCTGCCATCGGTGGGTCGGCGCCGACCTGACTGCAGATCCGCATCAACATGACCAGTGGGCTCGTCTTGGAGTCAATCAGTCAAACCATAACACAAACAGACGAAATCGGTTAGTCGACGAACGAGCAACAGGTCATGAGTTGAGTATTACATTTAGGGCTAATGATTGTATAATACGAATGTTGAGGTTTTTCAGGGGAGGGTGGCGTTAAGACCTTAACGTGGAGCAGATTACATTACTTATACGTACCTCGGTAAACGGAAAAAAAAATTGTAAAATATAACGGCCGCCGATGGATATTGTATATTGTGTTGATCATCATGTAATAGTCGTCACTCGTCTGATGTTTGTAGGCATAGTCAATTTATGTGTCACACATATGACAATAATTTAATAATATGTCTTACGTGAAACATAAATTGACTATGAATATGGTCATAAAAACACGGTATTCTAATTTATTCGATATTCTCGTTTTACATACACGTTATATGCACTGCATATACATTTTCCGATGAGTTTAATATCATAATTATTATTATTATCAGGTACAGTGGAAATTTTTATTTAGTTGAAGCGTGTGCCAAACTGACAAACGGCCAACACGTAGGTATTACAATAACAACTATATAGCTTATAATATATTATGTAAAATTACAACATACATCATAATATAACAGTGGTCAGTGAACATGCACGAACCCACGATCTACCGCATTTTGTACATTTGAATATTTCATAACTATGGTATAAAATTGCGTCTAATATACTTATATACTATCCTCAGTGATGCAATTATTACCGTAGGTGCATCTGATGGATCTCAAATGTATCCAAATCTTTGGATATCTTCTACATGATTTAAAAAACAATATACCTAGTGAACAAGCACTTAAAAATATTTAATTCGTAAAATGTAAGACTAATAGTATGTACCTACCTACGTTTCAAAATTAAAAGTTGTCAAAAATTCTCGTAATATTATTAAATACTATGATTCATGACCATTTCTTTCTAGTAAAATGTTTAGTTATACATATTTTACAGATTCGTAACTACTATACAATATTCGTTTCGTCAAAAGGTCGTCTCGCAGCATAACATGACAGCGTGATCGTTTAACATAAAACAATTATAATATCAGTGACCATCAGTGGCGTTCTCAGGAATTTTCTATGAGGAGGTTCTGAAAATTTACTTGAATTCAATAGTGGGGGGCTCTGCTCCCCATCCCCCCGTAGTCATAATATTTACAAATTTTGTGTTATTATGTATTTATGTTATTTTAGCACAGTACCTATAATGAACTGTATTTGGTATATCATATGAATATCAAAAGTAAAATAATGCAACCAAAAACTAAGATTTTCAACATTCATACTTTAATAATCATTATAAAACCATAGTAATTTACCAAACATTTCAAAATACAATATTTTCACGTTTCAGCTAGTCCATGATTTCTATCTATTCTCTTTACCATTTTACACTACTAACTACTTCTGTAACTGGTCAATTTATAGGATATTGTACATTGCCAACAAGAATAAATATTTTTCGTTTTAAAATTAATTTTTTATTAACCTGTACATTTTTTTTGTATACTAATTGTTATACTTATAATATAAACTTATTTGTACATGGACAGGCGGTCTGTTTCCGGGGCCCTCGACGTTTCTTTAAAATATTTATTTAAATGACTCCATTTTGAATGAGATGTGTAACTATTATAGCTAAGTTAATAGTTATAGTTATCCATATTTTTATTTAAAATCAATAGACGATATAATATTGTAAGAAAGTAATAATAACAGTAACCCTTATAACATTTCCGTCTATAATATAGTTATATAATATTTTCTCTGCATATGCAATATAATAACTATTATTATAAATTATTATTTACTATTTAATATATTTAATATTTCGGATTCTTTTTTTATAAAATTAATTTCAAACCTGTGGCTTAAGAAAAAAATTAACTTAACTTGGCAATAAAATGTATTAACTCGTAAGTTACTGAACAACATAAGAAAAAAAGTAACTCGTTAATTATCTTAGTTAAAAGTAACTTAACTTTAACTTATTAACTTGTTGATGCCCGCCTTGCTTTTTTACAGGCAAATAACATTTTATTAACTTTCATAGAAAAAAAAAAACAAACAAAATTGTCCGTAAACAGTTCAAAATAAATCCAAATAATATTAATAATAAATTTTATCGTGTATAGAAAATAATAATATAAATAATCAGTGAAAATGTCAAGTATCTACAATAATCATTTGTTTTAGAGTTACACAAAACACCAAAATCTTATATTGTAATACTCATATAAAAGTGAAAAAAATACGGTCGGGGGGGGGGGTGGTCAAACCCCATGACCAACCACCGTGAGTACGCCACTGGTGACCATCATCAAGAATTTCCATTTACTTCAATATTATTTGTAAGTTGTAACTGCAGTATACTTCCTTATACTATATAATGATACTTGCAGTATGATACTCATCTGAACCAGAACATTATTCAAAATTATATATTATAATATTTGAACTACCTAATTAATATTATAACTTAAACTTAAACTTGTATAAACTAGTTTATTTGGTGACTTTATGTAACTAATGGCGCTAATCGTCAATTTCAAACGGTTCGGCTTTACCGCTGTCTCAGAATGTATATTATTATGATAAGTCGCGGTCTGATATTAATTTTTTTAATAATATTGTTTAAAACAAAATAATTTACCACCCTTACAATAATATGACTGAGAGTAAATTTGATAAATCAATAGATGCGATGACGTGATGAGGAAATCGCCCAGAAATTATAAAAATAATTAAACGATATAATTGCATAGGCAAAACTGAGTTAATACTTAATTCAATTTCGTACAGTCGCTCAATCAACTTTGACAGTCAGCTTGAATTTTACAAACCCATATACACAACACTGCATAATATTATCAAGTTACGAGCAACTGTAATATAAATAATTGTAAACAACGGTCGTGGAGGCGTCCTAGAGTTCATACGGGAAAATTCTCTCTCAGACTTTTTATCGGAATTGGCAATAACATTTACAATCGTATTCAACTCGTTTTAAATAATAATCTCTGGAAACTCAATTAACATTCATAGAGCGTTGAAGTATGTTCACTCACTGTTTACCGACTGTCGGACATTTCTCTCTGTTATTAATTATTTTTGTTTGACAGCACGTATGTTAGTATTATAGTGGTAAAACAAATAGCGCTACAAATGATAAAATTAGCACATTAACGATTAGTCAATATACGCTTATACGTTGTGATAACGTAAATATTTAGAACCTCCAAAAGTCTATATGGTGGCGCTCTGTCCGCAAGTGTGCTTCGGAATTTCTATCTGACGTGAACGATCGTAAAATAAACCCGAGTAGTTAATACACTGAAGACTTACACTAAGCGTATTTGTACCCAGCTTATAATATACATAGTGGTCGTGACCTTTGTAGGGGATACTTCGTCACGTGGTGACGGGGTTTCGGGATTTATACCGCGCCGGGCATTCGACGAGGGATGGAGGCCAATTTTATTGGTCGGAGGAAAAATTACCGGACGGCCGAGCTACAACAGACGAGATAACATAAAATAACCACCGGCACCAACACGAGGTTATTGTATATTATACAAACAGTAGTGAGACAGCAAGAAGTACAAACTGACACGGTGGCAGTCGGCGGACCGGCAAAAAAAAAGAAGTAATAATAATAATAATATAATAATAAATAATACAAAACGCGTATACATATATAATAAATATATTATAACATGTGTACGATAAAAATCTATATAAAATCGATCCCGGGTTTGCGGTGTGCACGGTGCGGACACGACTGCAAAACGTATTATCCACTCCAAGTCCGTCCATCACACACACAATAATAATATCGAAACCGTTGGCGTGTTTGACGTGCCGGGAACACCCATCACGAACCAATCAACTCGTCAAACTTCTCTCGTAAAGGAATACACCACGTCGCTCTATACATATAAATATACAATAAACATATTATAAACCTTGTTTATGTGTGTGCGTGCGTGTGTGTGCGTGTGTGTGTGTGTTTGTGTGTACGTGTGCAGCAGAGGACGCGAGTGTGACAGCGGCCGGCTCCTTTATTATTATTATAAAAACTGGCGCCCGACGACGGCTGCGTCAGCTACCGAATCCTATCCGTTCGTGCACATACATACAATATTATATATTATTATATATAGATATAATACAAATATGCGATTCGCCACACACTGACACATCGTCGCCACTGTCGTGCAGTGGCGACGACGGCCACGTTAATACGCACGTATATTCTATATATTATTATATGTAGTAGTAGTTCGATATAAATATATGATATTATATAAGACGGCGACGGTTTTGTTATTTTTCTCTTCACGCCGGCTGCACACACACACACACACACACAATATATAAGTACGAGCATAATAGGTCGAACGAAACGACGACGACTCGGACTCGCGCGCGCTCGGCTCGTCGTGTATACCTGTCCGGCAGCCGCCGCACACGTAGACTCTTGTAGAGGAAAAAAAAATACCTAACCGTATGCTTACACCATATATAATATTATTATTATTACTATTATTATTACTATTATTATTAAACTCGTAGTCTTGTCTCTCGTTGTCGTGTCAAAGCACCGACACGCGCGCGCGACGCCGGTGGTCACGATCGAAGGGCTTTAGGCCAATCGTCACGAGTAACGACGAGATAAACGTCGCAGGTCGTATAATACACGTACTTACAATGTCGCGTATTATTATATTGTATATAGGGAATAGTGGAATACTACGCGAGGCTAAATGAAATAAAATAAAAACCTCCTCCCGGTCCATCGTTCGAGTGAATAATAATAATGTAATTGGCACACTAGCCGCGGTACGCAATCGGTATTCAAATATATTATATTATTACAGCGAGTACATGATAATAATAATAATAATTATAATATTATATTATTTACCTGTGCTGACGACTATTAATCGAGTAATAATTTCACGTTTCGATCGCAAAAGAACTGCTGGCCAACTAATAACTATAATATTATAGCCTATAGGTACGACGTCACCGCGCGCGACAATATTTTATGATGAACAATTTAATACGATATAGTTGTTACATAAACTACGCGTTTGAGTTTTATAATGTACATAAACATTTTTCTTACCTCTTTTAGGGTATTTCCGTTATGCCTGGAACGCGTCTTCCGAGTCCGAGTGGGACTTAACCTAATCCGGAGGCGCATATATTTTGCAAAAATATGCATCCCGGTAGATAAGTGTCGGTTTTATTATCGCCTACAGCGCGCGTTTACTATAATATATTTTAGCATTATACAAACAACAAGTTAGACAAAAACGCATTCTTCGAGTATATTTAGAATGTTAGATTCCCGTGTTTAAATGTTTCTATAGATAACTTTGGATGTACAGAAACCTAGTAGTCAAATCTCTCGGCGTCATCAACCCAGTCCATTGTCTTAAGGTATTTTTTTTGTTGTCAAATTTGCGTAGTTTTCTAAAATCTCGTGACATACAAATAATATATAGGTACATACCTACCTATATAATTGAATGCTATTATAGCTGGATCCGTCAGCGAGCTGCACCTAAAAACGAAGAGGCTACGCCAAACATTCTCATCGCCACCGCCACTGCATCGGTTATACGATATAATATACTGGGCCTCTGTCGTATCTATAAACCAAATAAAAATGGTTCTAAATTACTAGCCATTATAATATAATGTTATAATATTAAGTTTCACTGTAAAAACGCACCGCAGGTATATAATATATAATGTCTCGTCGTTATCGTCTAATATAATCTTATTATATTATGTATAATAAATAATATGATGTACACTTTACGGACCAACCAGACGATGTTCGACAACGGATCTGAGAAATTTTTACTGCCCGCGTCATTTATATATATTATACAGAGTGAATCAATGAGTGTGCTCATTTCTCCCCCTTGTTTTTTTTTCTTTAATAATGAATTTATCAAATTATAACTTTTGGAATTTTTAAGTATACTTAAGAAACCTATTTTTAAATATATTAAGATTTATACCTACTATACTACTTAAGGAGATTCCTGTGGTGATACCAACTTATTTTTTCCCTATTAGGTACACTGATTTTTTCTTATAAATTGTTGATCCGATGACTTTTTCAAAACATTTTATGTAGGTTTGTAAATAGTAATTTGAACCAGTTGTTTTTGAGTCATTTAAATAACTGTTGTAGGTAAAGATAATGGGTTCGGACGAACCCATCATGGGGGATTTGATAATTTGAAAATTTTAGCAACTAATTTTAATCTATAAAAAATGTACCTAGTATAATAAACTATACTATAGATCCTATATTAAATAATATGATAAGCATTCTTGAATAACCAATTTTAAGAACTATTATAATCTTATAGGGTATAGTATATCCATTTAAATAACTCAGAAACTTCCCGTCTCAATTTTCATTAAGGCACCTATACGAACGTTTATATATTAAAAAAAAAAAATCATCTGCATAACTACTTACAGTAAAAACAATTCTGGTTCCCATTGGAAAAATTGAAATTTATATCTCCACGAAACACTCGTATTTTTGAATGGTAGGTAGGTATAAAGAATCGAATTGGTCACAAAATATACAAAAAAGTAAATAAAGTAATAGGCACAAGACGCGAGTACTTCACGAATAATGTTCCAAGAATCAACATGTGATTGAAGTAATTGTAAAAAAAAAATATATGGTTATCAAACTCGGTGGTGATCACTCTGTATACAATATACACATACAGTATATACAGCCATACAGACATAAGCATAGGTATTGAAAGTGGGACACGCTCTTCTGCAGCAGCTTATCTCGACAGAGGATCTCATTTCAGCCAGCGGCTTAGTGTGAGTAACATCGAAAGTTAATACGTAGGACACATCACAATATTGTTGGTTCTAAGACGCACGCACTGCAGTCATAGCCAAAGTCGTCGGGTTTTTGCACATCCCCGCAGGCACTAAATATATTATTATTTGCATGACAGTGGTTACTATACATAGTGCTAAATCATAGCTAGGATAGCATTGTTAAAAACTTGTGATGCGGTGGATGGTATATAGTTTCGAAAAGCGGTTCGATATTTTCTGCGGAAAATGGTTTAGATTGCATTTACTCATTTACATACATTATTGTATTGTTAAATAATTGTTGTTGTTGCTAGTTTTTTATATCGAATGGAGGACAAAATATAATATAGAACATTGTATTGCGGTGAGATATTGCGATGCTGGATTTTTGTTCACCTACGTTGTATGAGATTGGGGTTCGACTGCATTTCCAATGTGCATACCTAATTTATAATAATAATTAATATTACGTGTATGCGACCATAAAGTTGACATACTATAATCTTGGGTGATCATATTATTATAGATTATTGAGGTAACTATTAAAAAACAGGACAAACGATTTTGCCTCAACCCTAAAATAAAGTCCCCCAAAAATATTGTACACGGATTTTTATATTTTTAATGTATTTTGGAGATCATGTTTGCAACTTTTTTGTGAGGTCGCCATTGTTTAGGGGCTTCGTAATATTACACTGCACTACTGCAGTAATAATATATGTCTCATTCTCATCACTGACGATAATATTGATGGTACTGGTCACTAATCGCAAAGGACAAGGACATCTGAAAGTTATATTTATATTAAAGTATTTGAACGACGTCACTGTTACAATACTAAGTATACGGGCTACAGCTGCGGTGTTATCGGCGGTGTCGGTGACTTTCGAAGACGGTTGCGGCAGACGTTAAACCGCGAGAGTTTATTTTTTACTCGACAAAATGATTTATTAAACCGTAAACACGTAGATAAATCTCTAATGGGACTGTACACAGTAACTACTATATAATATGATGTATATAGGTACCATCGTAGAGGGAAAATATGTTATGCTGTGTTTTTTTTTTTCACTAGCGCACGTTTATTCACATCGCCGTGTAATAAATCAATTTTGTGAATGAATTAAAAAATGATTTTACACGTAATATATATACACGCCTGAAGGAGCAATACGAGAAGAGAGAAACAAGCTTCGTAGACAGAGAGATACGTCGACCAGATTAAAAACGTTTTGGCCGCCATACGTATACGCAGGCCGTCGCATTAGAAACACTAATGCGTTTTTTTCCATACGGCGATGGAGTCGTCTGATTAAGAGCATACGTCTTCATTATTTATCGGTGTAATAACTTTAATAGGTGACCGCTTTCGGACAAGACTTGAAAATATTATATATATTTATATGTAAGCTCACATTTAATGAAATATTTCGCTGCAACTATAATATAGCTAACAATAAAATTGCGTTAGTAGATCAGCGTATTCTTATAACGCATATTTTCTATCGTAGTGCGTTGTAATTTACTTGTAAAGCTCCGGCCAATCAGCTGAGTAGCAGTTATTATTTAATACAGTTATACCACAATAGAAACAATTATGTGACACAATATTATAATACTAATGCGATGATTATTCATATTATGTCACCGCGTGATGGTAGTCACTCGTCACCTCCCGGTTATAAGTGTTGATTTAGGTATAAGATAATAGTGGCAGTATTGTGGTAAGCAGTTACCATCCATTCTTTGTTTTTTGAACGAAAAAAATATAATGATAGGGACTCAAATGCGATCTCGACGTGCCGTGTACGCAGACGTACCTATTTGAGATAATAGAATATCTGGCACGAAATACCCGTGCGTACACATAATATTTTTAGTAAAGGCGCTTTCAATAAAAATTCGTATATATTATATTATAATATGGTTATAATACCAACTGCAGTAATGTAACCATTGGCGAAAAGTCTCCGTTTTACGGTCCAATAATCGTATAAATAGATGATAAACACCGCCACTATATCCTCAGCTGCTGCAGCAGCAGCCTGCCGGTGTGTGATGGGTAAAATAATAATATTATCGTGGAATGCAATAACCACAGTGTGCGCTTATTGTGTGTTTAATGGCGAGTGCGCATATAATAAAACCTCCGAGCCCAGAGCGCCCATCATAATAGTATTATATACATATTATTATATGGGTATGTGTTTTTAGAGTTTGGCTCTGAGAGTGTGCGTGTGTTTGTTCCCGGCAAACAGTCGTTTCGAGCACCGACTAAAGGCCCTATACGCACTATACTGTATAACGTGTATAAATATAACAATAATGAAATGTGTAAATAATAATAACCCACAATAGTAAGCCTATATACGTAAATATATATTATTATAGCGCCGCGGTGTACTGGATAGGACTGAAGCAGCGGTTTACCGTGAGCAATCGGTCGACAGCGTTGTTTGATTGTCAAACACACCGCAAAACAAACACGCGACATGCACTTTTAATATATATTTATAATCCACCTACGATTGCTACACTCGAGCGAGTATGAATATAAATAATATAATATTCATTACATATTCCATATTCGTTCAGTGTAATATTGTGGTCACAAAAGTGACTTCAACGGCCGCTGATTTGCTTATTAACGACTGCATTAATTGTAATTTGTCGTACACAGGGTTGCCTTATAATAAGATTGAGTATGCCTAAAAATCCGGGGTATTAATTATTAGAGGTATATCGTATATATGTATTATATGTTGGTAGGCCGTAGTGATCGTAGACGTGTCTGTCAGCGTTAAGAGTACTTTGCAAAATCAGACTTAAAAAAGATTGGCCTCCAATCGCTTGAGATTTAGTAACTGACTTTACTAACATATTGTTGGATTTTGAATTTTTTTTATGTCACAGCCTACTTATGTCTAAACTCGATTTTCCTGGTTTCATTTTATATACGGCCCTGGAACTCGGACTATTCTGAAAGATCGCGCTAAACAATATTATGATGTTATAGGTATAAAGGATGGGTCTCACTCGAATCGAATCTAATAATCTATCGATCATTGCTAGTCTTGTAGGAACTGGAACCAAATAATTTTATAGTTACAAGTTCTTCAAAATACAAAATTAAATGAGGATTGGTTCCGACTGCCAACCGGTATTTTCAACTGAACTTTTTAAGAATGTGAAAAGAAATCATGATAATATGAATGCACAATAATTTAAGCTAGTTTTAAAGGCAACCATTTGACCTTTTATAAAATCGAAACTTAATCTATTCATTCGATATTGGTACTTATTATAGGTATTTTGTAGTAAAAGTAAAATGTTGTTTTCGTCCGTGTTTTTTGTTTATGGTCAGCCATTATAATAAGTAGGTATATTATATTATTTTGGTCGAAATTGTGTACATTATCATATTTTAACATAAATTTCTCAATTATCGTAACGAAAATAGCTTTTTTTTCTTTTTAATTAGAACCAAATATAAACCTATACCTCAAAACATGAGTTTCGGTGGTGAGGTATCGGTTTCGTGGTTTTTACAATACCTAAGCTTATGATACCGCGGCTCTAATAACCCTGAATATTTTCGGTTTGGGTCCCGTCTCTATAGTTGGGACTACCGATAAAAGGCATGCGAAGCGCATTGTAAGCTAGGCGTGTGTATGTGTGCGTGTATTTTATGTGCGAATAAGTGCATGTATACGGCTGGTAGGTAGCAAAAATTCGATATATAAAATAAAGACCCGCAGTAATGGTCGTTAGTGTTAGTTTGTGACCAGGTGTTAGGTATATTATTTCATATATGCGTATACAAGTTCTACACGAGCGTACGATATTATTATTATTATTATCATACGTACATACGTCGCTGGTCATTTGTTACACATGCACATAAGCGTGCGTGTAGTAATGTTAATATTACTATAATACACGTCTTCTCTCATTTGCATGTGTCCGGTAGACTCGTCTTGACGGCGTATCTCCATTACGGACACTGTCGGCCGTTTGTCTTGCCGTGCGTGACGTGTGCAGTGCAGTGCGTGTGTGTGTGATTTAATTAACCGCTCTCAAAGAGGAGAGAAATCTCTAACCACCGGCGCCGCCACCGCCCCAGTCCACGGCATAATAAAATAATATTATAATTCGATGAATCGTGTGTTCAAAATAGGTTATGATACGGTAATGAGGACCTACCTAGTACCTATAACTAATGACTAATACTATATTATGTACATAACGTAAATGCAACGTAATAGCAATAATAATATTGTAATGATATTACGTACAATTAATATACGTATATACAGGCGAGAAAATAATGTTAAAATATAGAAACAAATGAAACAATGTATATTTTCATACTATTTTGAAATATTATCCCAAACAATAATATGATAATAATCCGATGATCGTCTCATACAACGATGAGGTACCCATTGAATTATAATACGTATAGATACTGTATATAGTATGTTATCTAATATTATAATATACTTTATTTTTTTTATTGATCTATGACCATAAGACATTTTGTAGGGCGTGTTACGGTTGGATGAAGAACACGGTTGTATGTAGGGCTAGGATTTGTCACTAAGAACCCGGGTAGTCACCCATCCGGGAAATAGCAACGTCGACCGATGCTTGACCTCAGAACACGTTAGTGACTGAGGCCCACCACCGAGCCACGCCAGGCACAATAATATATATGTATATATATAATATATATATATAAGTTATCGCAGAAAGATTAAATATTAACAATCTCATTCCAAGTTATATTAAATATATGATATTATCATTTAAATTGTATGTAATACAGGCGTGGACTTAACAATTTGCTGCCCCTTTGCTAAATAAAAATTGTCCGTCCACCAAAAACCTATGCGATCGAAGTGCCTTAAATCTTCCCCTGTGTATATTATACACTTAAATACAAAATTCTCAATCTCGCATACATCAGTTAAAAATAATAAGACATTAATGATTATTATACTAGGTATATGAAGTGTTTTTCTCATTTATATGAATTAAAGAAAAATGTTCAAGCTGTTGGCTTGTTGGAACAATTTTGTAATGTATACAAATATATACCAATGTAGGATAACCGTTGCTGGTGAGTGGCGAGTAATGTTAAATTATGTTGTGGTCACACGGAAAAATACCTAATGGTCAGAGTAATATAATAATAATATAATTCTTATACATTTATCATACTGCAATATTGTGTTTCTATGTTATTAACGGCGTATAATATATCCATACAAAATAATAATATTATGATTTTTTTTAATTTATATACATTATACAAGTATTTCAAAGTTCAAACCTTGGAAGTCTAATAACAATTCGACAGCATAATTAATTGCGTCTATTATCCGAGGCTTTAAATCAATTACACAATAATATTACACTGGTAGTACCTACCTATAGTATTAAAATATAATTTCTTTAGACACACAACTCGTTTCTCGACTTATGAGAATATTTTTACGCCCTTGGAATAATTGTATATTATATAGGTACCTACGTACGATTAAAACAATTATTTATAATAATATCTAATAAAATATAAATAGACTTTGTTTATGAGACGAAATATACACGCTATTATATTATATGGGTGTAGTAATAATGTAAAGCAGCTTTTGATGTATAACGTATACATGAATAAACATCGAAAATTATTTTTTCTCTGAACGTTTACGTGCGAGTAGTATTTAATGAGTGCCTAAAAAATGTAAGTAATTAATATCGAAATTGCACCGTGTGATAAACAGCACCAATTAAACGGCGGTGGCTGTGGTCGTCTAATTCGATTTTAATAACACGTTGATGCGTGCTCACACACACACACACACACACACACACACACACACACATATGTCGAGTCATAATATAATAATAATATAATATAAATGTGGCTACGTGGCTACAGTAACAAACATACGTCCACGACCTGTGATGCGTGTCAATAACAACGATCACTGTGAAATGCTATAAGGTAGACTAAGTAGAGGTAGTTTTCAGGGGTGGTTTTGTTGTTCTCTGTAAGTGGGTAGAGTACGTCGAGTCTTTTCTCTATGCCGCGCTGATAATGTTTTGGTTTACAAAAGAATATTCTTCGGTTGTGGATCGGAGATTTGACGGGTCACGGGTCCACCGGAGACGAATAAATCACGTCTTCGTCTTCCACTCATGCCTGGTGTTAGCTATTTCGTTTTATTGGTGTATATAATATAATATATAGGTACATAAAATTCCGAGAAATTGAAATAATATCGGATACGAGTAAAAACTTCAATACTGGTGCTGAAATGAACCTTAGTGGGTGTATTACTCCCTTCGCGCGTATATTTCGTACAAAAAACATTATATATATATATTAACAAAAATATATAACAAGACGCGTTATGTGTGAGACGTGTGCGCATCGATTCCGAATCCGTTCGAAACATCAACGACCGTATAATAATATTTTACCTGTAGAAGGTACCCTTCTTAGGATATATCGTCTGCACTGTGCAGCATATTATTTGATTGTGTCCGGCTAATTTCTTACGTCCATTATAATCTTTAGATATATATATTAGGTATATATATTTCTTCTGTCCGCCCGTATGTCACTGAACTTCTCCTAAATGGCTGGACCGATTTTGATGACATTTTTTGTGTGTGTTTGAGTAGTTCCCTGGATGGTTTAGATTCACAATTGGACCCTGTACGTCCAACCCGGAAAGGTGCTCAAACAGGGATTTTGATATTTACGATGGATATTATTATACGAATATTATATAATTAGAAGAAATATGGTATATCGTACATTTTGTATAAATATATTTATTCAAAATACAAATCTTTGGCGTCGAGAGGGACAGCTAGTATATAGAACATCTATGCTATAAAATTCTTATTTGTTATTTTATACTAGGTACATTATTATAACATGTCGAATTGTATTCGATGTAGTTGTAACACTAAATTGATACTTACATGCGTTATACAGTATATATAGGACACCGGCTATCTCTTGGACCTCAGTCCATGACTATAGTAAACGTATTCCAGGAGAAGGTCGTCTTGTGTGGTGTGGTGTTCCTGTTACGGGCAATATAATATTATATGTAAGCATAAATGCATAATATCTCTGTTTATTTAATATAGTATTAGTTGTTACATTCCTAGTGTTTAATTTATAGATATTTAGAATTATAACAATATAATATTGTTATTGATGTGACTCTGGGGGGACCGCAGAGATCATCGTGATACGTTACAATAACACGTGACAGGGTATCCGGTATTATTGTTTATGCGGATATTAAAGCCATTCTACATCCTCCCAATATTATGACGCCCTTTGACACAACCGGATGGGGAAAAAATGTACAGTCTGTGTTGGCGTTATTCGGTGTTCGGCGTATGTAATAAACGAGTCATTACTCATTATACAACGCGTCCATCGGATTTGTTCGATTAAATCTCCATGCACTGTGGTAATCAAAAACGTTCTCGTTAATATCACATTATTTTGTCGTGCGTTTGACAGTAAAGACGTATCAATTTATTTTATACTTTTGATCGATCCAATATAATATTATAATATCCGTTTGATCCATGCGATGTGTGGATGATAAAAAAAAGATTTTGTGACATTTAATGGCGGCCCGTATAGAGTAGGCACACACTATTTTATTATTTAGATTATTCTCCGTATAATATGTAATACGCGTTATCCCTATAGGACATATACCTATAACACGCGTGTAATTTAAGTGTACATTACATTTTAGGCATATTATTATTACGTGTACATTGTACAAGGTACCTACTTATGAAACATTTTGATTTTATTTCAAAACTTAAAGTAACTTTAGGCGTTTTGAGTCGACGTTTGTGTTAAGCTGTATACGCGTGTATTACGAGGAGAATATGTAAGTACATTTGTCTTTTTCGCTTACAACTTGTGTTAAATTAATATATATTATATTGTGGTAACTATCCGTTTACATCCTTCAGACCATTCAGGGTGATGCAAATTTAAAGTTACAAAACTAGCAAAATAGATACAATATACATTACTCAGAAGTCAGAACACAGCCTAAATAATATGTCATACACATCTTAATTGAAAATGAAAAGTTTTTGATATTTGTTTTCTTATATTCTAGTTGTTATACTTATTAGTTATTACATTATAATACAGTACATGCGATGGTTGAAAAAATTATCTCTGAACAAAATCAAATGTAAAAAAAAATGTTCAATGCAGCTACCTCTCTTAATAATTATTATAGTTTAATACTCTTTTTTTTCTTACTCGTCGTTTGTTGAAAAGTTTTTATATATAAAATATATTTACGTGTATATTAGGTATTGCATCATTAAGTCTCAGGTCCGTATTTAGGGGAGGGCCAGGGTGGGCCATTGCTACTCCTGGTGGAACTTAGAGGGAGGTAAATTTTCATGGACTTTTTTTATTATTAAGCCAACACATGCAGTTATAACTTTAAAATTATGTAAGATATTTTTTTCCTTATTCATTATGATTTGGTGGAGATTTCTCCAAAGCTTATTTTAGGATGATATTCTCTCATATCTATTTTTATACTCTCAATAATAATTCCTTCGATAACTGATAATGGTATGATAGCAGCAAGCAGTTAGYGTTATTGTAAATAAATAAAACACAACATTGAACATACTAATAATAATAATGTTTATTTTACTTTTACGTAATACYAATGTCTTGATTATTAATTAAATTAAGATCAGAAAAAATGCAATTAAAATAAATAACAGGTACATTTTTTCAGTTTATAATTTATTTTTATAATATGAGTATAAACCATAACTACTCGGATACCAAAGGTACTAGATTCTTTCAAATTAATATGTGCAATAATTTTTTTTTACAATAAGATAAAAAAATTAAGCGCTTAGAAAGAAATCATTGAAATATTGTATTCATTTATATTTTACTTAAGTATACAGTATACTTTTTCATAAAAACTATAATGTGATTATTTAACATTGGTTTTCATAGAGATTTAAGAAATAACTAATGAATGAAAATACGAAATTTTGGCGAAGGAATGATGTTTAGCTGGAAATTGAGTTTCATGAATTTTTTTCTTCAAAATGTGTGTTTTCCACGCTTAATGATGATACTAAGTTGGTCAAATTTTCTGTAGAAGATATAATAGATTAAAAAACTTCAAAACCTTAAAATCTTATTATTAAAATTCCAAAAATAATATTATTGGTTTTTTTTTTCCTTATAATTTTGGTAAATCAGAAATTATTGTACTTACTGTATATTATATTGTTAGTAAAGAAATTAATAAAAAAAAAACCCCGATGGATGGGAACTCGCAAATTCGTGTATAATTTTGAAACTAACTCCGACCGACAAATTCTGTTTGCATCACTGATTGTTCTTAGCTCATTGAAAAACAAAGGTTTCTAAAAATTTCAAAATCTAACCACATTTATGAGTCATAAATTATGACCCAAAATAATAGGTACCTTACATTTGAAGATATAACTTTTTGAGGGAAGGGAAAATTTGTTGCCCCGGGGCGCAATATGTTCAAATACGGCCCGGTTATGACTAAATAAAAATTAAAGTCGCATATTTTTAGAATAAAGTAGGGATAGTTTCATAAATCATAATGCACTACCTATTTTTAAAATCCATAATACGAGTCAACAGTGACAAAAAAAAAAAAACTAAAATCGAAAATAGGATTTCCGAGACTCCAGACATATACAATAATAATATACAGTATTTATACCATACAATTATTTCTGAGGGTTTATGATATCATGAAATGTGTCCGATACTATTTACTAACGATTTTTGAGATTATGTACTTGTGGACCACTGTTACTGCATAGACATCGCATAGCACTAAGTGAACGACTTCTTTTTAGTTAATATTTTTGTTTGGTGATTTTGGGAAATGGCTATACTGTATTACAAAGAGATACTCTGCTTATAATAATTAATAGTATATTTTAGCATAATATCCAAAATAAATATAAAACATTACTAAAACCAACAATTTATAGAACTGACTAATTTAAAAATTATTTTCAACGGTTCATTTCCATGATATACTTAAATATTGAAGCAAGTTTGAAGTTTTAATTGAAGGTGGACGTACACGTTTACATAGCTTACCGGTGGGTAGTTAAGATATAGGTACATTGCAGACAACACGATGATAAAGTTGACGCTCATTCTGATGGAAAATCTAACATTTTCTGACCAGTTGTAAATTTCCGATTGAATGTTCTATATACGAATAAACAGAAATTTTCTGAAATTTTCATCATGGCTCATTGGCTCATCTGCTGCTACGGACAACAATATAATATGTACAAAAAAAATAGTATTATTAACCGTCGTTGTAGGTTTTCACAATTTCCCGGATAAAACCTTATAAAATAATTACCCTTGATATCGAAAAAGGAATATTCAATTTATCGCCGTACGATTTGAATAAAAAAAAAAAAAAAAATAATAATAATGATATTATTAGTATTATTTAGTTATTACGTGTGGGACTTAAATGTACGTATATAGACGAGGTGGGTTGCCTATACATATTTTTTACGCTAAACTATACGGAGAGACGAAAGCTTGTAAATAATAAGGCAAATTAAATAAATAACAAAATAACCACCAATCGCGAGGTCATATTTACTATATTGATTTGGTGAATGTGTGTAATTTGTAATTGCAAATACGTGAGTGCTTAAAAGAGTAATTCGAAGAAAATATGTGTTGATTAAAATCAGACGTGATGACAGCGCAGACAGCATGGTCCGTGAAGTGTATTCAGCTATACATAATAATGGCATTATCGTGCATGTTACCTGTATGTATAAATAAGGTATAAATAAGGTATGGCCGATACGATATTAATAATATCGTCCGATGGTGCATTGACGGATATAATAATATTATATAGATAAAACATTGCGAGCCATCGTAGTGATAAGCGCTATACCAGAGTGGTTATATACACTGATGGTGACATGCAGGGAATCTGATATATATGGATTCACCCCCTCAAAGTCTCCTTAGAAAAAACCTAGTAGATAGTTTATAATATTTGCAATCTGCCAACTTCACAGCTAGCATTACAATATTATATTGTGTTGGAACCTTACAAAACCCATCGATTTTTGCACTGTATATATTTGACGGACAGGTTCGTAAGATTTTGCTACACATTTCATGCCAACTTCACATAGTTACCTGTTATAATACGCGTCTATCCAAAATATACATGGTATAGTGAACTGCAGCGTCTATACCAGCTTGGTACACAGTGTGGATTGTGGGTTGCGTGTGCGTCTGCTAATCGCGGTGATCATTGTATAACGTTTCAAA
Organism: Macrosiphum rosae; assembly: GCA_016617965.1. Lineage (NCBI taxonomy): Eukaryota > Metazoa > Arthropoda > Insecta > Hemiptera > Aphididae > Macrosiphum > Macrosiphum rosae. Next base: position 3,094 of record WHPZ01583073.1, on the reverse strand, counting down.
GACGATACAAACATTTGTATATAAGTGCCTACGTAGGTAACTAATAAAGATAAGTGTATGTTAGTATAATTATTATGGTATCGTGGCTTATAATTTTTACGATTTTTTCGTTCAAATTATTATTATATGACGCTCCCCTGCAGTCCGTCCGATATGTGGTGTAGATAAACCTGCAATATAAAATTGTGATTTAACTATAATAATATAATCCACAAGGTATTTCGTCTTGTTTACGAATAAAAAAAAAATATCGTATAATAACAAGCCGTGCGGAAACCCGATATTCTATAATACACGTAATATTCATTAATATTCTGATATATCTATTGGATTTTTATTTTTTATTAATTCAACAACACCGAACGTTTAAAACAACTCTCGACGATATATATACATAAAATGTTTAGTGTGCACATAATATATGGGCGTGTATAATATTTCACCGGTAACGAATAATGTTTAAAAAAAAAAATATATTGCTGAAAAACAACGTCGAAATCGGTAGTTCCAATTCGTGGCGTGCCGGTTAAACGATGTTTATATTAGGTATAATATAATATTATAATATATTGTATACGTTTATATTATAATTTCCATCAGATACATATATCCCCGACCAATGACGAAATTAATGTCAAATCATTTACGCGGTTTATTGTTATTATACAAACACGATATTATATTATATTTCACCAATGTGTATAGGTACACACTAAACATACCTAAGTATAGGAGCGGGATGGAATTAATAATGCAAATCTACCGTGCTAATAATACACGTGTGTATAATATAATACCTATAATAATAGTGCGAGAACCGCGAACGTATATTATACGAAAACAATAAATTGGTTTGACCGCTAAAATATTATTATTATATGAGTGTTCTCCGTCGGTCAGCCGGTCACGACGAAGATTAACGAAAAAAAATAAGAAAAAACTAGTCGTGGAATTATTATATATTATTAATTCGAGATTCTTTTCGCAGGCAAAAGTATATACGATATTATAATGCATAACGTGCAGATATCGTAACATTTTTATTTCGCAGACAAACAGCTTTCAAACGCCAGTCTTGCATACGGCATACCGCTATAGTATGATATTTTATTTACCTACAAGCATAATATTTGTTTAATATATTATAATATATATTAAATTATATATACGTATAAAATATGTATAATGGGATCTGCACAGATAACCATCGCCTGTATTATATGTAAAATCTATACTATTATGTCCTGTGCGCTGAAGATCGGTAAGCATACACTATAAGGTAAAAAATTACAATATTATATTATTCGTACGTTGGTAAAAATAGGTGCAACCTCGTTAAACTAAAAAAAAATGTTCATAACCGATAACCGCGATTTTGTTTTGTTGAATAATATACCTAACGACGATATATTATATTAGATTTTCTCGTGTACACAATAAATGTAACGATAATAATATGTAAAAATAAAATATAACATAATAATATATTATGTTCCTCAGCGTGTGTCTAACCTACTCGTGAACGCCATTGCCCTAGCATAATATATTATATTATGTGGGTACTACGCGCATAATTTTCCCGTATAAATCTTCCAAGGGTGGTTCTAGGACTCAATTTTAGTACAGGCAAGTACCTACCTATATTTATTTATAACTAAGCTATATATTAAGTACAATTTAGTTCCCATTTCGTGCTACCAATATTTTATTTCCTCTTCCTTTGCTCATAATAATTTCAGCTTTCTCCCTTTTATCCTATAAAAAAATTGTATGCATCATACCATTGTTAAAGTATATTAGGACCATCCAAACTAGATACAACTGATTGTAGTTATTAAAATAATATTTTAGTTAATCTAGGTAATAAATGATTAAAAAATATATAACGAACATGATAACACATAATTCATTATAATATATTACACAAATAAAGTGATTTTTTTTTTTTTATTGTTATAGGTACCTACTTTAAATATTAGATACTTTTACAACCAACGCCTGTATGCTAGAATCGTAACTGTAATAATCCCTATATTGATTTGTAATACTTATATTGTTGTACAGTGAGCTAGCGTGATATAGTATAAAAATGTATGTGATTAAAAAAGCGACCGACTTATCGATGAAAATTAATAATAATATGTGTTATATACTTATATAAGTATCTGTAAACATGTTTCGAAAAAAAAATAAAACTTTCTATTCGGACATATACACTTGCGCGTGGGTGAAAAGTGACAACCACTAAATAGTTGTAGTATGTTAAAATATATAACAGTGAAAAAATGACTATCGGGAAACTGGGTGACCGTGACTGTTGGTGTTCCGTGGACATACCATGATAATGTGAATTTCTTAAAGATTTTGGAAGGTTAACAATAGTTTTCCTTCCGTTAACGTCGCTAACTATTCAGAAGACCCTTAAAATAAGATTACCTCCTCAATATAAGTACCAGTCTGACCAGATTTTCGACAAAATGTGTTCACTGAAAAATGTAAAGAAAAAACCAACGTTGTTAAATCAATACACTCTCCCCAATTGACTTATAGCATCTGGGAAAAGTCAACGAGGATGCCACGGATAATTTAACAAAAAAAAAAAATCACAATTCACATCGAAAACGCGTAACAAAGTTGTAGTGATGACAAGATACAAGAACGTGTATAATCATGTATCCCGAGGGTGGCGCATTCAAGATAATACTGGCTAATGATCAGTGGCGTATTTAGACATTTTGGGCCCCTGTGCAAAAAAAGTTTGGCACCCCCGTAATGGGCTTAACAACGAGAAATATGGGATAGATCCTCATGAACTTTTTAGATTTTGAGCAAAGAAAACAATGTTTAATTTACAATAATGAGTGCTTTTTTTTAAAAATATTGTTTAACATTTTCTTGAACACTCCTCTTCCGCAAAGTTACATTTGAATTTATGTCACTTAAACCTTACTTATAATTCATCATAAAAGTTTTTTTTTTTACATATTCAATTAGTTTGTAGGTACCTCACGAATAAATAAAATAAAATTATATAAAACTACGCAAATTAATATTAATTAAAAAAATTTCAAACAGCATAATACTATATATATAT
>WHPZ01583072.1:9003-36423 GCA_016617965.1 Macrosiphum rosae | reverse complement strand
CAATAAATAATACATTTTTACAATTCACTATAAAATGCATAAAACCATTTATAATTATTTATTATTGGTTACTTTTTGAATATCTTTACGTATTTTTTTTTTTATAAGTGTTATAAATAAGATTAACATAATATGGATATAAAATTATTTAATCAAAATTGATTACAACAGTTATTAAACAGATATTACACCAATTGATTTTTTTTTATGGGGACATTTGAAAACAGTAGTCTACGCAGATCCACCAAAAATTCGATTTATTCCAACATAATCCAGCCGAGAAATTCAGTATTCCCTAAATTGGTGAACACACGGTATATATACTAAATATCAAATATTAAATAACTATTTAGATATTTAAACTTAAAGATTTTATATAAAAATAACATAATATGAATAAAACAGTTATAGTGTGAGTATAGTGGATTATAATTGTAGGTAGAAGAAATAAAAGAGGGGAAAATATGATAACAAAAATCAGTCAAATAAGAGATATGTAGATCAAATATTAGACAAATTAAATAAATCTAAATCTTTAATTGGATTACCTGCAGACATAAGTATATTTGCATATAGTTTGAAGAGGTAAAGGAAAGATAAAAAGTAGTATTATTTCTGGTCGGATCTATAATACTTAATACTAAATTGCACAAGAAAAAAGTCAAAACTGGTATAATACAAAATATATAGAAACATATTTAATGTACAAAAAATTGTTTATCAAGTATTGAAATAGTAAATACTATCAATAATAAGATAATCAATTGTTTAGACAATTTTGAATTTGTGATACAAGTGTTATATGTTAATGATCTCCATTATACCTGTCTCTTTTGGCTTATGTAGGTAATACTACCAAGTATTTCTATTATCTTTTTCAACTCTTAAATGTTATTAAATGAAAATATATCAAAAAATAGTAGATTATTTTCAAATGTATAAGTATCAATCAGCTTAAATATTTATTGTGATTGGTAAAAGTATAACTTATAAGTTATAACCCTTATGATATTGTTATATTGACGTAAAAAATATACTCATAAGATAAATTTATGTGATTTATATTTATTATACTATTTAAATATTTAATTATCTGTTGTAGGCGTTATAAAGAAAACTCATCTCACAAAAGAACTTCAAGTAAAATAAATACAATGTTATTTGTTTTTTTAGGTAAGGAATAAAATAAAGTATTATTTTATTAATATTTTATTTCATGAATCAGTATAAAATGTATTATCTATGTATAATTTAAATGTATTTATTTTATATTTTTAGATCAGAAACTTGATTATATGTTTGATTCAATTTTTCAATTATACTATGTATTTTATGGTTCTGTTAGTATTAATTTAGGATCAATAATGCTTCCAGTTTTTAAGTTAGTATTTTATTATTAATCACCATTTTCAATCAATACTTATTTATAACAATTTTTAATGATTTAATAAATGTGTTATTTACAGAAAGTTACTATCTGAACATCCAATGCCCAAAAAAATGAATTTTCTAACTTATATGCGGTATATTTTATGTTTTAAATTGTGGAAAAAAATAATTCACTCATCACCGGGTATGGCTGGTGCTGTTAAGAGAAAAGAACTAGAAAATTTAAGATTATTATTAAGAGGGTTGAATGTTCCAAATGATTTTATGAGTCAACATGAAAAATATAATTGGCCTAACTGGCCTAAATTGACAATGTCTCCAAATGGAACTCCAGATTCAATTCAAAGAGATTTAAAAAATGTTAGTTTTGTTTTATATGGTGCAAATTTATCACTCAAGGAGTGTTACAAGGTAAATTTTGATTTAAATGATATAAACTTATTAGAAAAATAGTATGCAACTAAATAGTATTTACATAGTCAAGTTTCGATACCTCGAATCTTAAGGAGACTAAAAATTAAATATGACTTGTTTAATTTTCGATTTATACCAGGTGTCTCATGAGGATATACCCATTCGCCGCCCCGACAAAAACAGGTTTTTTTGATGTTTTACCTATTAACTAAAAAAACTCAATAAATCAATTGTTCCAAAAATAAAAATAAAATTACATTTTTTCACTTTTTTATTAAATAAGTAATTAAATTAAGAAATTAAATATATGTAGTCCTTGTCTCTATCAGCCTAATAAAAAAAAAAAAAACAGATTTATGATATGTATTATCTCAGGAGATATCTTAATGGGTAAATTCTCGCAGGTCACCCTGTTATATACTTCTACAAATTAAGTTATCGAGACTCGGCTGTATAAACTTATTGAACATAGTATATTCATTCAGTACAGCTATTTAATGTTTGTGTTGCATTAAATTAATCAATGCTTAAAAATATTTCTATCTATTTATAATACACATTACTTTTATATCATGCATCTTAGAGACATTCATTATAATATAATAAACATTTATGAAATTATTTTAAATTTTCTGATTATTTATTCATAACCTTTTCAATTAATTAATTTGTATAGTATAAATGTAAACAATTATTTCAACATACTGTTTTTCTTTAATATTTTTAATTGTACATATAGAAAATTATTTTTGGTCAATTGACTGTCAGATTGGATTGTTAATTTTAAATGGAAATCAAAATACAAATCACTATTGTTAAATTGGCAAATAAACACAAATGTAGATTAAAAGTCTAATAATTTAACTGTCTATATTTTTTAACTATGTATTTTAGTATTAGGAAGCTTGCAGTGCTTGAACAAGTAATTTATGTAACTGATATTCTATAACAATCCTTTTTTAGCAAATTATTTTCTAGTTTGTAGATTGGTAAGACATATAATAATTCCAATATTTAGTATTTTAGGATGCTAAACATAAACTACTATTAGTTTTCAGTACATAAATAACAAATAAAAATGATTTTTTTATGGTTAGGTCAATAATTTTTTTTCTGTTTGTATGTACAAGTATCTACTAGTCAATAAAAATAGACAAAAACAAAAATGATTTAATAATACTTATTGCTTTTAGGATATATTGGATGCTTCAAGAAAAGATATTCCAATACTATTGAAACCAATTGAAGAACAGTGTAAAACGTTACGACCAGATATATTTGCGATTTCAGGAAAAGAAGTTTTGAAAAATTGGGTAAGAAATTATTTTTTATATAGCTTCTAAAATTTTGCTTAAATAATAGTTATTCGTGATAAGTGATAACATATCAGGAAACATTTGAACATTTATTTTATGCATTGGCTACTCTATAAATTACCTATATTTATAATATTAAAATAAATAATATTGTATCTGACATAGATATTATTTGATAGTGATGAATGTCACAATCATTGATCCCTTGCATGAATATTATAGGAAGGCTACTGTACAAAGCCGGAGGAAAAAAATATAGTCCAGAATTATTGCATCAGCTTTAATAACGTCAAACAATAGTGATGTTGTTTTTACATGGAATTTATTGGTTTTTATTATTATGATCTAAAAGCTAAAACTTATGAATCATTACTATAAAACGTTATTTAAGACCAAATTGTCATTGATCGAATTAATGTGTTTCCAAGAATATACAACCTTTAGACTTAGAAATATATATCAGTAGTATAGTACCTATACATATTTCTTATGTGATTAATACACTAATATATATTATAATATTTTATTCTTGTAAGTCTTGATAACACGTAGGCATTGATATTTTATTACTGATATATAGGTATATACAATTTAAAAAACAATTGTGTTGATCGATCAAGGACAATTTTGTCTTAAAAAAATCTTCTATAGAAATTATTCATACGTTTTACCATATAGATAATAATAATAAAAAACCAATAAATTCCGTATGCTTTACATTTAAAAACGACATCACTACTGCTAATTTTGGCAGATGTGATAATTCCGGACTTCTTTTATATGCACAGTTCTGCATCCTTTATTTCTATTTATTATTTTCAGTGTATTGAAAGAGTTATAATATTGTTTCGTATTTTTAAATTCAAAACAACTAAATAAATTAAAATTATATTATTTTAAATAATTTTTAAGTTTTTAGTATATTTTTTAACATAAAAAGTACAGGTCAATGTATCCAAGTTAAATATTATATTAGGTATTGTAAAAATAATAATTTTAATTTATTTAACAAAAGTAACAACATTCAATAATTAGGTACTATTAGTTTTCGATATATTAACAAAAATAATAAGTCACTTAAATTTACCCAATTAAATAGAATTAATTAATTTTAAGATAAGGTTTTATGCAAATGTTGATAGGTGGTTGAAGATAATAATAAATATTAATTCTTTAATTTTGTATATATATTTCATAGCCACTTCGTGAAATCGAACTTTTCATGAAAAGATGACCATTTCATGGAATGGTAACGGATATTTTACCCTTCGTGAAATTCTAAAATATTTCACAAAATGGTCAATTTTACATGAGGTGTTAACTCCAATTTATCATCGTGTAATTTTTTTTTCACAATTTGGTCATTCACTTTGTGTACTGAAATACAACATTTATCGCACACGTCTATAGTTTGATTATATCCATTAACCACGTGCCGATGTCAAATACAATAATCCGTATTCTATATGACTATTATACCTGCCTAATATCCAGATTATCTTAAATGTGTAGATGATATTTATTGGTTTTGATAAAAGTCATAATCATAATGTTATATCAGAATTTTGGTAATATCTTGATGTTAAAGCAGTGTATAGTTGCTGTGTGGAACATTAGATCACATTCTATTCTAAAGGTTTTTATTCTACGTACCTCAACATAATGGATGTGTTTAATGAAAAAACTGAGTCTTAACATAAAATGAATAAATATTATTTGGATAAGCCTGGTAAAAAACCGTATACAGCTGAAAAAATGAAGTCTATAATTGCGGACTAACTAGTAAGTAGTAGGTACAATAGGTACATTGTTAATGCCTTAATGTTATACATAGACAAAAGGTATAAGTATTAATTCCTGGGATCTTAAATAATATTGTTGATTATTATTTACTGTCTAAAACTTTTGGAATCGTAAATAAATTTGATTGATTTTTAAATTTTCTAGCCCCTAGTTTTGTCATATATTTGTACATTGTACATTCATATGTAACTTATTTTAAAAACGTGGAAAATAACACTTATAATAATTAATCGGTTTTTTACAATTGCGTTAATTTATTATTGCCCTTGTTCTAATAACAACTGTTTAGTGTATCTATGGTATTGTAGAAGTCATAAATAAGTATACTTAATAAATAATAATGGATATAATAAAACTTGACGTGTGCAATAAATGTTGTATTCCAGTACACAAAGTGAACCACCAGATTGTGAAAAAAAATTACACAATGTTAAATTGGAGTGAGACCACTTCATAAAAAAGTGATCATTTTGTGATGTAATTTCAAAATTCACGAAGTGTAAAATATCCATTTTCTTTTCGTGAAATGGTCATCTTTTCATGAAAAGTTCGATTTCACGAAGTGGCTATGACATAATATAATCTATGTATTTATAATCTTGATTTTAATTAATTTTTTTTTTTTTGCAGAATGAAAATTTTGATGAAACTCTAAAACCACTTATACCAACTACACGTTCCTGTAATAGCTTGATGAGAAAAATCAAGTATAATTTGTATACCCCAAGTAAGTATGAAAGTCTTGAAATTGATGATGAAACCGATGAAGTTCGTGTTGTTCCAATCAATGATGATTTGAGTAAGGTAAAGCACAGTGGAGAAGGTTCAGAAAATCATTCGGTCCAGGATAAAGAATATTCTTCACATTCTGATAAAAAATGTATGGAAAAAACTAATCTTATAAATTCATCAACTAATGAAATAATTGATGAAAGCAATAATGATAAAAGTGATGAAAATGATAAATCTCCTGTTGATACATTAAAAACATTAATGGTTACTCTTGAATCATGCCCAGATAATGTAAAACCACAATCAAATGAAGATGAAATGCAAGTCAATGTGAAAAAATCAAAATTATCTGAAAAACATGTATTATATGGGGATGACAACAGATTAGATCCTACATTATCTAATAATCCATGTAAATTGAATTACATTTCTGAAAGTCCAAGTACTTCTCATCACACCGAATGTTCTTATTCTAAGGGACCAAAAAGAAATCAATGTTCATCATTTGGTGAAAATAGTAAAAGCAAAAAAATTTGCAGAACTAAGTCCAAGCATGATAAAAATGTATCAAACTGCAGCCCAAATCAAATCATTGATTCCAATTGCCAAAACTCGAATATTGAGAATAGTAGTTGTGTTACTTTAAATAATGACAACTCTGTACTTGAAAATCCAAAGACTTCTCGAAACATAAATGGAGTTCCACGTCAAATGAACGAATCTTCAGTTGAAGAAAACAAATGGGTGACAAAAGCATCACACCCTGAATTATCGATAACAGCAGTCTTAAATTTGAAACACACACAAAGTAATTTTACTGTCAGTGACAAGGACGAAAGCATAGAAAATTGTACTAAAATGATTGATCTAAGTAGTGATCAAGATGGTACTGCTTCTCCTTCTAGTGACATACAGTGGCCTATAAAGTTGTCTCATTCTGATCCATATTCTCCAGAACCTAAACAAACAATTGATAATTCTGAGCAAATGGAAATTGAACCTACAAGCTCTGATACTGAAGGCAACAATAGTCCAAAGACTGAACATTTATTATCTCTTAGAAACTCAGAAGAAATGATTTCAAACTTAGTTTCATCCAGGCGGTCTATCAATGAAGAAAATGAAAATACTCAAATTTATGCTTTGCCTATGGACCAGAAATTATCTCACGTAGAACATCCTTATGTTGAAAACGCTATAAATTCGAATACACGAGATTTAGAAGTAGTGAATGTGTTATCTCCTGTTTCTATTAACTCAACTGATATCCCTATGAATAAGAGTTCATGGGTCCCTGATATTTCATTGGTACATGCTCATAATGATATTGACTGTGATCATTCTCAGTCTTCTTTACAACAATTAAATGGTTTATGTAATTCAATTAACATTAACACCAACCTGGTTACTAATCGAAATAGTGAAGTTGAACTTTTAAATAATATGCAGTTGGAAACTCCAACTATTTCTAGGCCATGTTCTTATAATCGAATTGAATCAAGAATATTCCCTGAAGATTCATATACAGCTGCTCTGTCTCCTAGTGAAAGTTCAGTTTCAAATTCAGCATATGGTTCTGCATATGATGTAAATCGAATACCTATGGCAGTTACTGTCAAACCTATCCCTGTTACTGTGTCTCCAAAAGATGTAGCACATGAATTAAATGATTCAAATAGTAGCATATATCACAGTAGTTCCATGAACATGTGTTTTAATGGGTTAAAGAAAAAATCTATTATTGATCAACAACCTTCTTATAATTTTGCAATGAATAAATCTAGACCAACTGATATGAATATTATGGAACGAGGTTCATCAAGTAATAAAGACAAGCATGATGTTATAGATGTGGTTTCGGATGACTTTAGCGACGTCGACTCAATGGATTTACGAATTAACAGTGAACCCAAAGATAATAATTTGAGTATAAATAATTTATCCATGTCTAGTCTTATATCAACTGACTTGAAATCAATTAATACACTTAATAGTTTTGAAAAGTGTGGTAATTGGTCTACCATTAAAAATCCGTCTGACACAAGTAACCATCATCAAAAACAAAAATTAAAAATATATACAGATCCAACAGAAATGATTTCAGTGCCAATTAGCTTGAACGCACAGTCGGTAATACCAATTAATTTGAATGAAGCACATGTACAAAAGGTGTTTTTAGGAAATAAAAGTCCGCCTCAAGTTTATTATAGTCCAATTACTGATTTCAGAGTTTCATCAGATTTAGACATGACAAATCATGGAAATATAGAAGATCCTAATCTAATTCATTTTAAAAATACACAGAGAAATTGTGTAAATATGTGTTCAAATGATAAATATATTCATCCTATGTTACAATCAACTGATAATGATCCAAATGTAAAACAGACGTTAATTAATGGCTATGATGGGGTTCTTAATCAAAAATCGTCAATTATGAATAATGGACTTATGTATAAGTACCCAAGATCTGATAGTAACACATCTATTAGATACGAAAACCCTCCTCTTAGACTACAACATAAAAATTCAGAATGCATATCACCACATAATGGTGGTTTACAATATTCAAGTTATGACCAGATACTTGGGCCAAGTTTGTTGGAAGATCCAAATCAAAAAGAAGAACAGTCAATAATGAATATGACACATTTAATGCTACAGTCAAGTAAAAATTGTAAAGTTCATTATAAATGGCCTTTAAATAAAACCAAAAGTCAAACTTCTTCAAATGGACAACTTTTAGAAGTTTCTCAAAGTCAGGATTATAAAAGAAATTCAAATATTTTGTATAAATATACTGATGATGAATTAAATCAAAAATTGTCACCAAATGAAATTCCAAACCAGAGTACTGGTTTGTCATTTAGCGATAGAATAAGCAACAGCACTTTAATTCAGCCAAACCAGCAGTTCCAAGATTTATCTAATTTCATTGCACCAGATCATCTTTCACCTACCATTCAATCTGGATCTGAATCCATTGATGAAAAAACACAAATTCAATCCAGAGCAGTTCACAGTTTTGAGAATAATTCAAGAACAGAACCAACTGAACATCTAGAAATGTATAGAAATACTAAAATACCAAGTCAAAGTAAAGAATCAAGCACATCACTAGGCATTGATGGTTTTGAAGCAGCTCACTACTTATTCAATAGCGGTAAGTTATTTTTATGTATGTATCCAAAATGTACCAATAGCCATCATTTCCGTGTTATACCTTCCAATGCAGAAATGCTACGTCATGAGTTCACTGTACCATTTGATGACTTTCGTTTCAATATTCAGTATAAGTATAAACAGTTATTAACTTCGAACCCAAGAACATGGCCTAATATACCTGTATTAGAACAGTTGACTAAACGGTGTCTATGTGACATTTGTGGGGATTTTGATTCTAAATTAAACCAAAATCAAGAAATGTTGCATACATATGTTGAAGGAAAAAAGCCAAGTATTGAAGAAGATAATTGTGAAAATGAACAACCAACTAATACACAAATATCGTTGAGTTGGAAAAAACATTTGGCACAGCGTTTTACTTCAGCAGAAGATGTTGAAAAACAGTCGATTTCTCAGATGATAGACGATATGGAAAGACATATAAAACGTTTTAAACATGCTTTCACAATTATTTTTCCATTAAATAAAGATGTGAAAATCAATTCACAAAATTTACGAAATGCATGTGAAAGTTATTCTGATTCTGATGATAGTAATAAATCTTTGAATTCTGAATGTAAAAAAAAACTTGAAATAGGACATAAATGTTTTATTAAAGACTTACATCTTCATTCTTATCAATATTTACAAATACCTAATAAAGTGATACCAAAACATGTATTGGAAGAATTGTCTAATTCATCATACCACTCACCTAACCAAAACTTATTAGCTACTTCACACCAATGTGATGAAGAACATTTCCCTAATGAACTAAATAGGTATTTTGTAAGAAATTCTCTTAGTCCTTCATATCAATCAATGAACCTAAATTTAACTAGCCAGTCTTTAAAATATGTCCACGAAAATATATCAAACCCATCACGTCAAGCTGCTGCAGAGAATTCACCTAGTACATCACGTCAATCATCAATTGGAAATCTAACCAGTTCTTCTCATCAACCCGTTTTAAGCAATTTTCCTACAACATCACATGGGATCTCTCTGGACTCTTGTTCTACTTTGAATGATAGAGGCCTAAAACATAATCATATGTCTCGTTATTATTCTGATGGACAAATGTATACAGAATTTCCCCAGGCATATCTTCAAGTTCCTAGTGCTCAGTTTCCAAATTCTTCGACAAATTCATACTATGGCTCACCTGTAAATATGCCATCAGATAATTCTGTGCCATTTTGTTCTCCAAGTTTATCAATTAACTCTGTGCCTCATTCACCATCATCAGATTGCAGTATACCGTCATTGGTTGAAACGGTCGCTACTGCTGTACCTGAGCATGCTTTGTTAGATGATAGTTTAGAAGCAGTAAATGCTGCTCATAACTTAATGATGATCTCAAACCGCCATAGGTACAACAGTACTACTTCAATTGCAACTACTAAAACTACAGACACTATGACAGTCTCAAGTACCGCGACTACTATCTATAAAACTGTTAAAAATTCTAATATTAAAACAACTGACATTAAGGCTAATAAAATGTCCACAACTGACACTACAGTCAATAATATTTCTCCTGCTGATACTACTGCTAATAATATTTCACTACTGGACTCTAATAAAAATAATATTTCTACAACTTGCTTTTTGAGTGGAACTATACAACCTTCTATGACTGAACCAGAAGATCAAGAAACAGATATTGTCCACAATAGTCGAAGAAAAAAGAAAAAAAAACATGATAAAAAAAAAGATAAGAAAAAAAAGGGAAGGCGTTGATGATTTTTATTAACTTAAGTTTTATTTTTCAATTTAAGCTTAACATTCCTAGCTTATACAATTTTACACAATAGTAAAAAGAAATTTAAAAGATTATTTTGAAAAAAAAAATGATTTTTATAACATACTGTGATTTTTATTTACTTTTTAACAAACTGTGATAATTTAAAATTGCTCATTTTCTTTCTTTCTTCATATTTATTGAATTAAATGTACACTATAATTATGTTCTAAAACATAAAATTCATTTAAATTTAAAAAAAAATTTGATATATTTATCTTAATTTTAATATTTTTTCTCTACATAGTTTATATTAAAACTCAAGAATAACATTTTTGCATTTATTATCTATATTTTGTTTTAAACAACTTTATCACAGTCTTAAAATACAATATTTTCTAATAACTATCATCAATTCCTAACAAAAAAAAAAATCAATCACATTAAGAGGGATAAGTAATCGTAAAGTGGACATTGACTGTTAATGTTGATGTATTCAGTTAAAAACTACATTAGGAAAAAAATGTTGGATTTGTTGAAATTTCATTAGTCCAAATATTATAAACCAAGTAATTTTTTTTCTCTTTTTTTTTTCTCTTGAAAAATGTTAATAATTCTGAGTAAGTACTAAATTTAGAATTAATTGTTAAAATAGTTATATTACCAGTCTGTTAAGTATTATATAAGATTTAAGTCACTAATGTAACTCGGTACCTACTAAAATTTCAAACACGACTTTGTTTCATCAGGTACCTAAACAATTTTCAAAGATAAATTAGTATCATTTAAAATTCTTTGAAACATACGTAATTTGTTTAAAAATCTATTGAATAATTTTTATGTAATATGTAAGACTAATATTTGACCATGTTGCATCGAACAAACTGCCAGTATAAATCTTGGTAAGAACATTTTTTATTTATATATATATATATATTATATAAGTGAAATTTATGTTGGGTTTAGTCATAATAGTTTATAAGTAATGCTGAGATTTCGATGCACTTTTCATTGTTTTACGAAACTAGCTGCAAAATTATTGTTTTTTAATGTACACTTTTCATGTATTTTTGAATCAGAATAGGAAATTTTTATTTTACATATTTTTTTTTGCATTTTTTGACGATTTTAAATTTTATGGTAATTTTTTTAGGGCATTTTGAAGTTTAACTATAACTATATACAGGTAAATCATAAATAAATATGTAATCAAATCCTATTAAAAAAAAAAGGTGCTCTGCTGTACAGTTGGTTACAAGTGGGCCACTGTATAGTGGATGGTATTCAATTTGAAAATCAATGATATAATATCATTGTATAAGAAAAACGATTGTGAGCGGAGACGGTATGTCAGTCTAAGTATAAGACATATTATGTACTTATCTATGGTATTAAAAAAAAAATTACCTATAATAGGTAACTATAATAAATTCATAATAGACATATAAAGTATACTTTCGAAGTTACAAGTTCCCACGAATATCATACAATCATAACAAAATAACTTAAATAGTTATTCTAGGTTTTTTTTATGTAATTTCGTCCAAATTTGAACTTAATATGACTAAAAATAAACTGTGCTTCTATATTATTTAGATTTTTTGGTAACAGAAGTAAATACTTACGTGTAATCTTATTATAAACTTTCAATCCTTAGATATAAATGTTAAACATTTCATAAATTTTTAACTACAAAATAATTATTCAATTTTAAATTTTAAATTTTAAATTTGATAAATTTGACAAAATTGTGCCTATGTATTTTTAATATTTTTCAACTGTTATTGTAATAATATATCAGGAGCCTTGTATTACATTTTTACACTTTTTGGCCCAGCACATTCAAAAAATTGAAATATGAAATTGTCTGTAAACAGCTCAAAACAAATCCAAATATTTAGAAAATTTTATCAAGTATAAGAATTGATGAAACAAACATTCAGTGAAATTGTCATGTATCTACAGTAGTTATTCGTTTTTGAATTACAACAAAATAAGGAAATCGAGTGAATATCCAATGTTGTAAAAATTTGAATTTCAAACGCTCATAAAAATTTAATTAGACTTTCTTATAGACATTTTTTTTTTGATGAAGGTAGATAATCTTATAAAGAATCTTGTATTACATTTTAAAACTTTAGATTTAAAAAGAAAAATTTTTACGAATTCTTAACTCAAAATAATTTACTAATTTTCGTGATTTTTCCATATTTTGTCAATTTTTGAACTTTTAATGCTTATAAAAAAATAACTGTGACTCAGGATTTTTATTATTTTTCATCTGCCTTTGAAACAATATACTAGGAGCCTTCTATTAAATTTTCAAGCTTTTTTAACTAATAAATAAAATGTTACTAATATTTTTAGAAAAAAAAATGGAAAATGAAAATATTCCTAAACAGTTCAAAACAAATCATAATATTTCGAAAATTTTATCGTGTAAAGAAAATGCAAATATAAACAACCAGTGAAAATTTCATGTATATACATTCATTTGTTTTAGAGTTACACCAATAACCAAAATCGATTTTCTTGAAAATAGATTTTGCTGAAAAATTCCCGTTTTTCCTTAAATTTTCTTTTGTTTTTCATGGCGCTTTTGAAAACTACCTGGAGATTTTTAATTTTGACCCCCCCCCCCAAAGTACCAATTAGATTCACTTTCCTATCAGAAAAGATACTGTTGATGAAAATCAAGCACTTTTATTGTTTTAAAAGATGATGACAGACACAAAAATAAAAAAAAACATATTGTAAAATCAATACATTCGTCGTTTCGCTCAGAATCTAAAAATAATATAATTCTAAATGATCAGTTATATCTGTAAAACTTTTTTACAGTCCTTTAAAATGTATATGGTCATTTAAACCAAATTTATATTAGAATATATATCAAAATTATTAAACATTAAAATGTGACAAAATTTTTTTGAATATTTTTCGGGTATTTATTTAATTACACCAGCCTTATTTGTAAGTAAGGTTAAGATGTTAGTTATCGGTGCTTATAGATATGCCATTTTAAGGTATCTTTTAATTTTTATTTATACAATTATGAAGTACAATTTTGTATCAAGTTAGATTTTTTTGATGTTGATTCTTCTTTCACTTTAATATTTATTAGATTCTGAGCGGAGCGGAGCGAAAGAATGTATTGTATTGAAATGATGTGTGTGTTTTTTTTATCTGTGTGTCATAAACATTTGGGCTAACCGTATTTTTTGTATTTTTAGACCAATAAGCGGAAGATTAGTTTATGTACTTCCCGATGTCCAATTATTATTTAAAAAATATGTACGAGTTCGTCATCTCCTTTTCTAGGTTATGTAGGAAACAGATTTTTGATTTTTGTATTCAATAAGGCTTATAAAGTATGTAAAAATTAAAACAAATTATGAAAATATTTTTATTTTATACATTTATATTCAGTTTTAAAACAACAATTATTTTTCCCACATAACCTAGTAAAGGGGATGATTAGTTCATACATATTTTTTAAATAATAATTGGACATCGGGAAGTACATAAACAATCTTCCGCTTATAGCTATTTTGTACCGATTTTAACGGCTTTTTTACGATAACACGATAATGGCCCAGATAATGGATTACACATACTAAGGTCCATTTACTACTCACACAATGATGAATATTTGCCAATAATATTTTTGCACAATTTCCTAAATTTTACTATTTAAAATATTCTATGCTCCAACAGCCTTAAAAATCCGATTTTGGAGATCAGCATCTTTTCTGATAGAAAAGTGAATCTAGTTGGTACATTTGAGAGGTTACGATTGAAAATGTAATGTAGTTTTAGAAAGCGTCAAGAAAAACAAATAAAAAACAGTGGTAATTTTTACGCAAGACAAATTTAAAGAAAATCGATTTTATTTTTTGGTGTAACTCAAACACTAATAACCGTACACCCTTGACATTGTCATCAAATATGTATATAAGCATTTTTCATCAATAGTAAAATTTTTAAAATATTTTGACTCTTGACTCTAGCCTTGAGAAATTTTTCGAATATTGTAAATTTATTTTAAATTGTTCTTGATAAAACTTTTTCACTTAGTAAATTAGCTTGACAATTTAATGCAAGGTTCCTTATAAGTTTCATTAATTGAACTTTAAAAATACTAAAGATACATGCACGATTATTTTTTAAACTCATTTAAGGTTCAAGTTCTAATAACTTTCGAATTAGTTTTTATTTAGAAATGTATAAAAGTTTATCTTTTCATAGCCAACATTAGAAATTTGAATAGAAGGTTCCCAACAAATTTTCATACATTGAACCAAAAATAAAGTTTGCAGGAGAGTAACATTAATTTTTAATGAACGTTTAAATTTTTACGATATTTGATATTCAGTTGTTGTTTGGTATTTTGTTGAATTTCCAAAACGAACTTTAGACTCTTTAAAGTTATTTTTCAATTAGAAATTCATCAGATCTTAACTTTTCGTACCTGAAGACATTTTAATAGAATATTTAATAACAAGTTGTTCTAACCCTATCAGAAAGAAAAAGTTCACAGGGAACTTAAACTAATTTTAGCATAGATAAACACTAATTTCTACTGTAGGCTGTAACCAAAGGCAACTATTTATAAAATAAATAAAAATAAAATTTCCAATTTTCATCGTTAATCCCAAGGTCCCCGTTAGAGAACCATTTAAAATACGAATTTCGGCAAATTCTTTCTTATTGCGCGGTGAAAGTATTAGAGAAACCACTATTCTAAATTTTAAGTTCGTACGTTGAGTAGTTTTTGAGATGCAGCGATCAGTGAGTCAGTGGTATTTGGATTTTTTTACAGTGTGATTCATTAAGCGTAAAACACTCTTTATCTCAAAAAGTATTAATGTTTTTGAAAATATTTTCTTACATAGTTTAAAGTTGTTAAAAAAAATAACATTTTTATTAAAAAATTATATTTTTTAAATTATAATTTTTAAGTTTTTTAATTTTTTGAATGACAGCATAGTTTTAGTTTCATATTCCAAAGCAGAATATTTTTCTAAGTATCTTGATTCATAAAAACCGAGTTTAGAGCGAGTAGTTTATGGGTTATAAGTATTTAAAGTTTTGATGGGTGGAGTGGAGTGGTATGGGGGTACCCGAAAAATGTTTATCCACTACTCCGCTTGTCTAAACTTTAAATAGGTACTTATAAGTTATAACTCATAAGCTACTCGTTCTAAATTCGATTTTTATGTATCAAAATACTTAGAAAAATATTCTGCTTTGGAATATGAAATTAAAACTATGCTGTCATTCAAAAAAGTAAAACACTTAAAAATTATAAAATAAATATATTTTTTTAATAAAAATGTTAATTTTTAATAACTTTAAACTATCCGACGAACTATATGTTTGTCCCTATCACATGACTACTGAAAGTGCTTGACAGAATAGCTGTTTAACTAACTGCCAGAGCGCTCTATCGAGATTCTTATGAAATTATACTTTCGTTTTTTTCAATTCATTATGAATTATTATCACGATTAATGATAGTTGTGGCATTAATGGATATAAATTCCACCGGGAGCGGTAAAGAATTGTTTTACCAAAGGAGCCCATATGAAATCGCTTTATCAAACTTCGTCGGGCAACCATACTATCTTAAATCGAGCATGATACTAATGCGTATGCCCGAAGGTCAGTAATCAGTATCAACCACGGACTAAGATATAATGGACTGGAAACGACAAGGTTGGCAAAGTATGACTCTATGATAGTATCATTCACATTTATTTCTGAGCATGCGCATTAGTGTCGTGTACCGTGAAATTTTGAAGGTGGTAGGAATGATGTTGGACACAATTCGGTATACGCATAGCTCCATCCATTGTATATGATCAAAGATAGGTTAGGTTATAATCAATGGTATTAAACACTAATACAAAAGAGGAGCTTAAATTGATTTAAATAGGTGTGAATAATAATAAACATCGGTATATGGACTAAGTAACTAAATCTGTAAATTAAATTAAATTCACTGAATGGTTTATTTAACTTGTTTGTGGTTCTTGTTTATACGACATCTTGTCTTCATTAAATGAATAGTGATTAGTTTTTGTTCTACTACATTAATCTTGTCTTTCCAATTTCTATTATTATAATATCTGGTTTTTAAAATGAGTTCATTAATTTATCATTGTGGCGTTTTCTACATTATCCTGCATTGGCGTCATGCAGGGTCCATACTTTTTTTCATTAGTATTTCATACGTATTTTCCATTTTAAAACTGCCAATCTGGTTTTTTTAGTTTTCCATAAGGTCTATGTCTCAAACCATATCAGTGTCAAATATAATAGAACTTTAAGTTTTTTGGATAATAATTTAAAGCCAAACATACTTCTTAGTCCATAGTAACATCTATTTCCCACTTGTATTATATTTTTTATTTCATTATCTTGTGGTATTATTGATCCTAGGTATTCAAAGCATGACAGTCTATAAACTTATTATCCTCTACCTCCATAAGTTGGTATTCTCTATCTTTTCGTCATATTATTATTTACCATGCTTTGCTTTCATTGATCTTCAAACCAACTTTATTTGCCATATTTATTAGTTTTTACAGTGTTGTTTCAAGGTTACTAAATTATTACCCAGTAAGGCTTTATCATCGGCTTACGCCAGTATGTCTATAACCAAATCACATAATGTAGCTCCTTCGACCACGTATAGTTCTCTTATTATTTTCTCTAGAACTAAATTTAAAAAATTAGGAGATGGAAAATCACCTTGATTTAGGTCAGTAGATATTTTTACTGATTCTGAAACTGTATTTGCTATTTTGGTTTTGATGTATGTTTTCTTATATTCATATATAGGACATATTAATGAGACATTCCATTCTTCTGGGAGTTTCTCTTCCCAGACCATTTCTATTAACTCATGGATTTTTGAAATTTTTGTTTCATCCATCTTCGTCTTTTTGTTTGAATTCCATCTTCTCCCGGGGATTTCTGATTTTAATCTATTCATTTGTAATTCTACTTCTTGTTTAGATGGCGCAAGACAGAGGCTTTCATTTGTTTTAGTCTTAGTTCTTGGTAACTCTTCTGCTGGATTGTCCTCAATCTCCATTGAGAAGTTTATCAAAATATCCTTATGATCTTTTCATGTTCGGTTACTAGTGTTCCACCGTCTTCTCTTAAAAATTTCTATCGTATCCTTTCCTTGTTGGATTTACCTTTTGGTACAGTTGTCGCTTATCTTTAAATTTGCTTCTTTTAATAAATGTTATGGAAGTTTTCATTTTTTGTTTCTCAGAGTATTATATGTTTCTTCCGACATCTTTTGTATAGTACTTCATTGTTTATAATTCTTGGGTCGTTGACCCAAATATTTTTCAACTCCCTCCTCTGATTCAGTGTTATTTTGCATACCTACTTCATCAAATCAAGGCTTTTTTGATTTCATTAGTTTGCTTATTACTGTTTTAGATACTGTCTTTATTTCCTCTTTTATAATTTATTACTTTCCGTTAATTGAGCTAAGCTTATCTGAATTCGTGAATCTTAACTGTTAGAGCTTAACTTTAGTTTGACTTTAAACATCGTATTTTTCTTCTCATTTTCCAGCTTGGATACGTTTTATCAATTTAATTTTGTTACTACCAAGTCTCAACCATTCAGATTTTTTAAATTTCACTTTTATTTTACCTCTGACTAGAAAGTGATCAGTCGCAATCTGACCTTAAGGGCTTCTGTATGTTATTACTGAATCTAAATCTATACTAATATATAGTCAATTTGATTTACATGCCTTCCGTTTGGTGGTCGCCATGTCCCCTTGGGTGTTGCTTTATGCGGGAAACATGTGCTCTTTACTATTAATGAGCCGTTACAGTTACATTTGTTTTCTCTGTCTTACAAGTGCGTAACATAGCAAATTTTACGCTCAGCAAAACACGTTTATCTCCCGTTAGTTTAAAAATTAGAGGTGATTGACCTCTTATAAAATTTAAAGGTAAGATTATTATCTAGACAATAACATAGGCTTTTTATTATATTTTAATTTTAAAGCGAGTTATGAGTATTTTAAGATGTACAAACAGTTTACAATTTTAAAATACACATAACTTGCTTTAAAATTAAATTATATTAAAAAGCCTATGTCATTGTCTAGATAATAATCTTACCTTTAAATTTTATAAGAGGTCAATTCGCTCTAATTTTTAAACTAATAGGAGATAAACGTGTTTTGCTGAGCGTAAAATTTCAAATTTGCTATGTTACGCACTTGTAAGACGGAGACAACAAATATCATTGTAACGTCCCCTTAAGCCCTTTCCAGTAGCCAGGTCGATTAGTCTTAGTCCATTGTCATTACTTGTGTTATGTTGGCTATGACTTTCTATTACTAGTTTAAAGTTGGTTTCTTTTGCTCTTAGGTCACCTAATAAGATATGTATTCTATTCGTTGGCACTTTGTTTAGCGTGGTTTCTACTTCTTCATAGACAAAATTCTTTATCTTAGGTAAGTGCGTGTAGGTTAATGAAACAAATTTGTTTGGATATTCTTGGATTAATATTTAAAATCTTTTATTGCGGTACTAAGCTGTTATGTACCGCTAACCCTGCTCCAGAGAAACGTTGATTATTGCATTTTCCGTAAAAAATTGTAGTGTTTTGAATATCCTTTATACCCGAACGCCACATGCGATTTCTTGTTGAGCCACTACTCTAAGTTTGTAAATTTCAATTTCAGACACAACGCTCTGTACAGCTCCTCTCTTGAATAATGTTCCAATATTCCATGTCCCGAATAGTAAAGCAGTTAACCGGTTTTCGGTCTGTTATTCTCCACATATCCGAGACAAATTTATTGGTACCTGAAGTAAATTATTTTACAAAACATGATTTTTAGCCCAGCACTTAACCCCTTACCTGAGGCACCAGACTACACCAACCACTTAAGGTCAGAGTAGAGTTACAGTAGTACACTTATTAAATGTACTGGCGATGGGTACTACGTCGAATATATTTTCAAAACGAAAAAAAAACTGATCCAATTCCTAGTTCATAAGTGATATTACGTAGGTATCTCAGTATTAGGTACACACAACACACCTATTATATATTATACTAGCTGATCCCTTGCACTTCGTTGCTCGTTATATGTACCAACTCTATATGACTCAAACTTTGTTCAATTTGTTATTTAATATTCGGTGTATGGTGTTCAAAATGTATCTTAACTTTTCCGTTGCCCGGAATAAAAATTCTGATTTGCAGCAGTATATTATCAGGTAGGCGTCTAGCGTCACTACCGGTCTGGACGTAGGCCGCGTCTGACGCAGCCATGCTGTTCTCGCGTCTGACGCTGCAGGGAACCCGTACCTTAAAGTATCAAAGTTATACCAAGTTTGTCGTATTCCGCCTATGATGGATTAATATAATCAATTAATACAAAATCCTAACCTAACCTAACCGTACTAATATCAGATGAATAAAAAAAACCAAATTTAACCATTTTTAAATTAGCCTGTCTTCTTCCCAGAGGTCTAATATACACACAAATATTAATTTATATAACAAATATAATATATATAATATATATTGACAAAAATAATAATACAAATCAACAAACATGCCCGATTAACCAATAGCAACCAATATATATTTTTTACATACAGATTTCCTAATTTTCCGGTTGATTTTCCTAAAATTTTCTTTCGTAAAAGCCTTCTGACAATTACGTACATCTTAAAAAAATTTGATTCAAATCGGACCAGCCGTTCTCGATTGATGAGGTTTAACGACATTTTCACTCTCCATTTTTATGTATATAGATTATATAATTATGATATATATCTACGAAATAGGTTTCTTGTGCCAGTGACGGATTTAACCATCACTATTTGACATGAAATTAAAATTTTGTTTTTGCATAGAATTTGTTATACACATATTAAAATAGTAATTCGTTTTGCTCTAAAAAACTGTATAGGTACCGTGATTTAGTTATTATCGCTGTAACCAAAAATACCGTATACATTTATAACTTAAAATGTATATTATTATAGCAATAATTACAAACATAATTTAAAAAATAAAACATTTTCCTGGGTTGAAATACTTCTAGAGGAAATTCTATTACGTTTTTCAGTACGAACGCCAGCGTTTGAAATGTTAGAAAAGTTGAAATTCGTAAAGGTGGGGGCTTCCACTACATATGTTCACGTGTATGTGTATTTTTTAACCCGATCGCTGTGAATGGTCTTCCAAACGTTTCTCATCTGTTAGGTTTGGTAACATATTCCAACCTCATATTCTTTTGTTATTAATATAGAGCCGTGTACACAAAATAGTTGAACTAGATAGTTTAGCTTCAGAGGACGCTGGTAAGCTACCCATACATTTGTTGTCTCCGTCGTACACACGCACGACATAGAAAATTGTCATTCACTAGTTTCAATAGTGATCTGTTAGTTTTGGTACTATACAGTGAATTGACCAATTATAAAACTTTTAGGTAAGAACATTATCTTTGCTTAAGCGTTGCCGACTTTTCGACATTTTCATTTTAAAGCAAGTTATGGGTATGTGAAATATCAAAAATTTAAAAATGCTCATATCTCGCTTGAAAATTAATATATCGAAAAACAGCCAACTTTTAAGCACAGATAATGTTATTATCTAAAAAATTGATGATAGGTCACATCACTCTAATATCAAAACCATGGACTAAGATATACAGGACTGGACACGAGATAAATATTGTGGTTACAAAATATTTACGATATACAACAGGCGAAGTTCAGGGAGGATATTTTACTTTTAGCATTACTAGCGCCGTCTTTGTGGATACTTATGGAACTAGAACACACCATACAAATTTCTAATTCCATAAGTATCCACTAAGACAGCGCTAGTAATGCTAAAAGGAAAATATCCCCCCGAATTCCGCTTGTTGTATAACATTTCGTGGTCAATCCCCCACACCCTCCAACCGTGTCGTGTTCAGTCCTGTATCTTGGTCCGTGATCAAAACTAACAGCACACTATTGAAACTGGTGAATGAAAATTTGGTAAGTCGTACGTGTGTAAGACGGAGGCAAAAAATGCATGAGTAGCATCCTTTTCGTGGTATCATGGTTTAAACTTGTGGTACGAACGTATAAATACTCTGGTATACCAAAAGCTTACCATGTATACCAACCAATCACAGAAAAGTATTTTTATGCACGTAAATTTACGTAGTAGAAACCCACCAAGGGGATTGGTAGCGGTGATTTTCTGTCTTTGTCTAACACACGTGAAACATATTAAAAAATAAAAATAGCTATACGCATGACAAAAATGAAAGTACTTCTAGTGGTTCGATTTAAAAAATGTAAAGATGTTTGATTTGGTATACAAGTTTACTTTGCATCGGTCGAAGCACTTTTTCAATTGCAGCAATATTTTGATGAGAATACATATTTTAAATTTTATAAATTTGTCAATTTTTAAAATTCAATATATTAAAAAAATATTAAAAATATGCTTCCATCGATGCAAAGTAAACTTGGATATCAATTCAAACATCTTTACATTTTTTAAATCTAACAACTAGAAGTACCTTAATTTTTGTCACGCGTATAGCTATTTTTCCTATGTTCGCGTATGTTAGACAAAGACAGGAAACACTGTCCAATAGCAAAATATTGACTTCACTATCGTTTTCAGCATGCTGAACTACATCGGTACATTAAAACAAGATAGTCATAGTAAACACGTTAAACAAAAAACAATTGAAAAAGAGTGTGTCTGGTGTAACAAAAATATACCATCAACGGCTGACTTCACCATAACTCGTTAAAATACGTAGAAAATAAAAAAATTGTTATAGGCGCTACTCGCATGATGGTAAAGTCAGTGGCGNGACGGGGGGCAATTGCGCCGGGGCGCCAAATTCTAAGTCCTCAAAGCGGCGCCGTCGCTAGAGGCTATAACAAAATTATTTTTTTATTTTATCGGATTTGTTGAGAAATTATATTAGTGATAACTGATAACTGATAAGTGAATACCATATTAATACCATTATCTTTCTTATAATATCTTTTACATTTCTATACATATTTCTATATAATATATATATATAATGTATTTTATTAAATTGTCGTAAAAAAAGGCTAAAAGGCTGAAATCTAAATTATAATTTGTTTATTTTATTATAATGGTTGACTTTTTATTAGGAATAAATGAAGTGTTAATGGTAAAATAAAAGTGTTCTCTAAATTAGTGGAAGCATAAATGCAATAAGGGGAAAATATACATTTTGGGTTATCAATTATCACTTTGATATGGCTTGAAACCGATTGAAAAATTTTCCGTTTTGGTTTCGATTTGTACACGGGTTTCCAATATTTTTCAGTTTCGGTTTTGGATTTAATACCGATTTTGTTTTTGATTTTGTCATCGGTTTCAGTTTTTAAACGGTTTATACCGGTTTCTAAAATCGGTTTCAAGACCTGGACTATTTATGTTCATTCTTAGTTAATTAATTTTTTTGAATCGCTGGATCGAGCGTCCGATCGCCTGTGTAAAATAAACTTTCAAAAATGTCAAGATACAAAGATTTTCAAAAAAAATACTGCTTTTTTATATTATATTATCGGTTTTTAATTATAATACAGGTATCCAATTAAGGGGCGCCAAAATCGTAAATACGCCACTGGGTAAAGTACGGTGTTGCTTGTAAACATAAAATAGCATAATGTGGAAGGATATAGCCAATATAGGTAACTTCCAAAATAATGATTTTTGCAAATTAATTTGCTACATCATTCTTAACTCGTTGAAACACGTAGATTTAAAAAAATATTCTTTGTATAATCTGTCTCAGGAGAGAGTAGTTCTGGGTGGTAACCAAAATGCGTTCATTTTCGCGCATCTCTACCATTTTACTGGCCAGATCGCCATCCGTCGGAATTTGCCGGTTTCGGCGGCAGGTCTGTACCATAGACCAGTGGCATGGTGGGGGAAATTTGGCTTCGCGACGTCGGAGCGAATTCATTTGGACCACTCTCACCTGGGATAGTGAATTTATGCATTTTTTTTTTATTATTTACCCTCCCCATAAATGAATCTTGGTTGTTCACTGGTAATTTACCAGAGATAATAGACTAACACGTCTTGTCCATTTAAAGTATTTTGTATAGTGATGGGCAATTCTTGAAAGTGAATCGGTTTAAATCGAATTGAAAAATATTGTTTAAGAATTAAATCGTTAGGTACCAAAGAATTGATTAACAATTTAACATATTATGTGAATCGGTGTATAAAAAAAACCCCAAATATTCGATATATTATAGTTTTTTTTTTAATCAAGAGATGACGTCGTTTTAAGTTGCTCCAGTGCTCAGAAAAAAAAATCCGATTTTAATGAAATTGAATCGATACATTAAAATATCGGTCCATCCAAGATCAATTCAATCGATTTTTTAGCACATCACTAAATTTTTAACAGTATATTGCTGATGTTCCTGATTTTTTTTATTTTTATAAACTTATTTTAATTTTAACTAACTAATGTTTTTGTTATTTATTTATTTACAGAAAAAAAATAAATGCCGATATATAATAACTATTATGAGAAGATACATTTCCACAATATGTCAGTATACTATAATGGGTCAATTTGGAATTGTCTTGTCTCTTCAAGAAATTAGTTTTATTTAAATAAGTACCTATACAAATTTAGTGTTAAAATTAACAAATTCAAGGAACAAAACATTCAAAGGTAATATAATATGATTTATGTATGTAGTTAGATACTTAATAATATGTTACTGGCATTAGATATTTATGATTACTAGCAACCAAGTATCAATATATTCAGGCTATGGATTAACATGTTAGTTATTTTATTTTATTGAATTCTACTCTAAAATTAAAACTGTTTGAAATAAATGGCAAACAGAAGTCGGATTTTTAATGACAAAATTGTAGTACAAATATAACATGCCACTCTGATACATATTTTTGATAAGAAAATGTACAGCACACTGAAATACTATGGAATATATTAATTTCATAAAAACATTTTATTAGAAGTAGGTATTGACTTTCATATTTTGGTAAATACCTAACCTTGGAAGACTGCTGTGTTCATTTACTGACTTAAGTTACCATTACTCCAATATCAAGTTTAAGCTGATGGCTGCAGGAGCAGAAACAACAAAGTCAACTATGAAAAATAATAATAATTTTTGTCCACAAGTGTATACATTGTCGTGCAAGTGCATAGCTAAGATATGGTTTTGCCACTTTTATCTTTTTACTGTCCAGTGGACACCCTACTTTTTTGTTATTACTTATTAATATCCTTTAGTCTGATCGAGTCAAATCTTAAGTTCAACAATATAACAGGCTTGTTTACACTTCAACCTAAAGTAAGAGTTACAACTTACAAAACTTAAGTTCTATGCAAAATCAATTATATTTGTGTTATAAATTGTGTAATATTTTTTCTGGCAGATAGGTGCAGTTAAGTCCAACAGCCCAGTAAATTTTTAACTTAAAATATTGTTGTTTTTTTTAAAAAAAAGAATAGTAAGGTTTTTTATGACTTTACCTCAGGTCTTTTCCATTTAAAAATTCAGGATGTAAAAATATGAACAAATCAAATAATAAAAGCTATTATTATGGAGCCTGGTATGGTGCAGAATTGGCTATAGGTGAAACATCTTCCCGCATTGCTAGCCCCCAGATGGGTGATCCCCAGGGTTTAAGCGAAGAATTTTCGCCCCATATACACACATGTTCCTCAACCACCCTTAATTTCCCACAAAATGTTAAAGACCATACCATAAGAACCATGCTCAAGACCATTAAAAAAAGCTATTATAATTGCTAAAAAAAAGTATTAATATTTTTTTATTGTGTTTTTTACAGCTGAATAACAATTTCTTCAAATCGATAAATGTCAACTAAGGCACAAAAATTATAAAATTATTTTTTCAGAATAAGAATTTCAACAATATTATTAATTGCTAATTAAACAAAAGTTCAAGATTTCCAGGTACAAATTAATATAACTAGTAATATAGTATCATGGTACATAAAACTACAGTAGTTCATGCAACAAAATTAGGTTTTTTTTATTGTTTCTATTCAAAATTATAAAAACATACCTTAAACTTTTACATAACTAGTTGTATTTATTCAAATTAAAAGTAATGTAAAATACGTTTAATTATCTATTTACCATCTACTCAAAATGTAACAGAAAAAACTGACTAATGAAATAACGTTTGTACTAATCAATAAATAAAAAAAATTGCTTATAAAATTTATATACCCCTGTGCTGTGATTATGGTAATTTTTTTAATACAGAAAATAAAAAAATGTAGTTCGATTTAATTTTTTGGAGAAAAATATTTATTTAAATTAACTATCAAATGATGATATTTATCTACAATTTTTAAAATTCCAATATTTTTGTAGACTAAAATAATATTGATCAAGTTAACATTTTTTATGTAAAAAGTATAACCTTTTTTTAAAATATTTTACATGAGAATTTTTAGTTAGTTTTACTAAATGTTAAATGTCAAATTTAAAATATTTATTATTTTTTTTTATGTGTATTATATGGGATCCGCAACAATTGATAAAATAACTTATATTATTATAATAATGATCATACTATTACTCATAATATTTTCTAAAAATTATGTATGCTCGGTATTAAGTACTGATTTTTGAATTGGGAGGACTATATGACTATAAAGCTATATAGTATATGACTCCTCATATTTGTGTCAATGCATATTATGTTAAATACTATAAAGGTATAAAACTGTTTTTCTAATTGATTTTAGCATTTATACTTTTCGTTTTAAATAATCTGTTCGTAAAATATTTTAGTTTCAAAAAAGATGCTTTTAACTAAACACCTCCAAAAATATGTAACCTTGAGAAGCTTTAATTTGTAAACTGATGAATGAATATAAAAATGTTTATGAGGACGTTACCTGTGTATTTGTTGTCTCCATCTTACACACATTCGACACGTTAATTTTAATATTAGAGTGAATTGACATATTATCAAACTTTTAGGTAAGAACATTATATATGCGCTTAAGAGCCAGCTTTCATTCAATGTTTTAATTTCCAAATTAGATATGAGTATTTTTCAATTATCATATTTCACATACCCATATCTTGCTTGAAAATTAAACTATCTAAAAATCGTCAACATGTAGGCACAAATAATGTTTTTACCTAAAAGTTTAATAACGGTTCAATTCACTCTAGTATCAAAACTTCAAAACTAACAGCATACCACAAACACTTGGGTCGCGTCCTCTTAATATGGACATGCATACAATTTAGTTTTAAAATGTTTGGAATTTAAAAAAAAAATAATGGATAGGTAGTTAATAGTTTAAGATTTACTTGCCTCTGAAAAAGATATTTTGAAAAAAAGTTATTATTCTTTGAATTAATAAATGCCTTATTAAATAATTGACATTTAAAAATTATTTTTAGTTAAAACTATTTGGCTTTAATAATTTCTTTTACCATAAAAATTTTTAGTTTGATTACTTTTAATTTTGCCAATGAAAATGTTATCAAATTTAAATTTATTTTTTAAGTAGGTATTAAAAATAAAAAAAGGTGGGGAAGTGGGTGTCGCTCTGCTGTACAGTAGGTTACAAGTGGGTCACTGTATAATGGATGATATTAAATTTGAATTCAACGATATAATATCATTGTATAAGAAAAACAATTCTGAGCAGTGACGGTAAGTTAGTCTAGGTATAAGACATATTATATATATATCTATGGTATTAAACAAAAAATTGACCTATAATAGGTAGGTAACTTTAATAAATTCCAAATTA
>WHPZ01583070.1:7948-25875 GCA_016617965.1 Macrosiphum rosae | reverse complement strand
TTTATCCTTTTTATTTCTCGTCGGTTTTACCCCGACGTCAACAATTTGGATGGTCCTCGAACGATTTCCAGATTCGTCAGGTGGCCCTTCAAAAATATACTAATTGGTAAATTACCACCGTCACACGACATAGTACGCGTCTACGATGACAAGCGTACTTGTTGATACCTACATAAAATATGAGCGCCGCACGCACGCCATTATGAACAAAAGCCGATCTTTATTTTACCCATTCTACGGTAAAACAATTATTATTCAATAATATAATATATTATTACAGTTAACTACGGTACGCCGATTTCGAATGCGCGAGTAACAATGCGAATTACTCTTTTTGCGTCTCGTCTATAACGATGATAATATTATGTTAAGGTGAAAACAACGCGTAACGACATAATAAATAAAATCTCATCTAGAATCGGTTTTCAAAACGAGTTTGAATATTATATTATACTCGAAACATAAATATGTATTTCGCGCTGATCTCTCTTTTAAATATAATATAAATTATTATGTTTTTTGGTCAAATACGCGTAAAGGTCACGACGATTCGTGAACTATTACTAAAGCGCGCGAGATAAAATATGTAGTCGCAAGACAGAACAAACAACTCAATTTGTATAAAATTATAAGTCACGTAAAATGTTTGAAGAATAATCGTCTGTATAATAATAATATACTGCTGCAAGGCAGCGCAAGCTCGAAATGGAATGATAATATTGAGGTATTTGATTTGTTTGCAGTGCTACCTACAGCGTATACACATCGCACGTACGAATAAAAAAGATAACAGTTTATAAGTAGCGGATTATTATTATTAATGCGACTTGGCGAAGTAGTAAAAACCCATTGCCACACGTCAAAATGCCAATGTATAACACCATAATTATTATTTTTTTTTTTTGTATATAAGTTGTTGGGGATAGGTGCATGTAGGGGGGCTGAGACCTACCCTGACTTAATGTTATGATGTTCCACTGATATTTTTATCAAATTATAATGCGAGCAGAACGTGGTACTATATTTAGGTTTTTTTTCTTAGAGAATTAGTGTTTTATTTTATTTATAAAAAAAACTGTTTACAAAATGTGTGTGTAATACGTAAGTATAAAATCATATCCGATGCAACGATACGCGATAAACGAATTTTGTTAATTCCGTTGAAAGGTTATTATAGGCTATGTCAGCTGTTTACATTTTATAATAATTAGAATTTGGAAAAGATTTTTTAGCCACTTGGGAAAAAAATATTATTATCTAGACATTACCTACACATATATTAGTATTGTAAATATATTTTGTGGTTATAGTTGTACGAGGTTCGGTATTCGGTATTCCAATTAGGTAATGGAACGAAAAATGTATTATACATGTGTCATCGGAGTATCTCTACTATTTACATATTTTCCAAGTCAAGCACTGCATAAATCATTATAATTTGTGTAAAATATTATGTTGTTTGCACAACAATAATGTACCTACCGTCATATGCAGTCATCGCCTCGTTGTCGTCATCATAATAATATAATAACGTAATCTCGTAGAAAACTGCTATTTGCCGGGGTGCATTGTTATGCACCGTTGCGCTATATATATTGTACGGTTAATAATAATACCTAATCCATCAGGTGGCACAATGCAGTAGTCGGCTTTGGAAAATGTGTTTTTTTTCTACCGTCATTCTGATTCTCTGCCCCTTCTATGCAACAGATATTATAATAGATAACGCATTCGTCAAATGACGAACGTTTGCGTTTTATTGCTAATGAATATAATATGATAATAGTATTATTATATAGGTACGCAATATCACGATTTGCATATCATTAAAATATTCAAACTGTTTATTTTATATACAATACATACACGCGAACACAGCAGCTGTGTACCTATACCTATGTGGCTATATGTATACTAGCTATAACTTTAACTTTAAGGTAACAATAATATGTAATACATTAATTCTAAGCCGGAAGACCTCGAATTAAAATTGCGTTCTATGGAAAAGTTAGAAGACGGGTAGGTATATAATATTAGTATGTATAAGAATTACAAAAAAATTGATTTTATGAAATATTTTGTTCAAAACACACATTGTTTTGGACTATAGTATGTTTAACTTTTTCAATAAGCTGCACGGAGGACAATGTAGGTAATTTCTGACACTGGATTTCGATGAACATACTATAAGTAAATAGTTGAGAAATGTTTAAATACTATGTTCGTACATATATTATATTATGTACCTATCTATAATAATAATAAATAATATTATATTATTATATGAAGTCACCGTTACTCATTTATAGTTTAAAAAATATTTGGAAAAATTACATAAGCAACAGACCAATCGACAAGTGGTAACTAATAGATTCATTTCACGTGATTTTCAAGTTTCAACTAATAATGAGCTAAATGAGCTACATATTTCGCAATGATTCCGTTTTTTTCTCCCACATATATTTAAACTCTTTCGATAATTATTTAGACTCGCAGACTTTTATGTTTTATTTTGATGACTTATTCCTAGATAACATTTTATTAGCTGAACTATCAGATATATGTTATCAACTAATTTTTACTTTCAATTCCCAAAAAATCTATGTGCGCACAATTAGACTTAAGTGCATGTTTTGTGGTTTAGTCAGTGTCCGTTGTGTTCGTTTTGTGTACGCGTTGAGTAGAAGTGTAGAACAGTCATTAATTTATTTCTAACAACTATTGCTCGAATTGTGCCGAAAATTCGATCATCTAAGTCTGGAAAAACTCCAAAATATGTGTCATGCAATAGATATCATTAATTTGTTTTTAAATATTAGTAATTGTATAAATGTATGCAAATGTATTTTTTAATTTTTAAGATATATTATAATATATTATAATTTCAATAAATATAAATCAAAAATGCTAATTAAATATTTTGAGCTTTTTAGGACATATTTTTGTAATATAAATACAGTAAAATCAGTGCACATACGCATAAATATTTAGTTATTATAAGATACTCGGTAGTCGGTTACTGAGCTAGCCTATGTATAATCGTACTTGTATAGTAACTATGTGGTTAAAACTCTAGTTGAAATCAAAACGTTGTGCGTTTTAATGTATTAATATAATGAATAAAAATATCACAACATACGTGTAATTTAAATTTTAAACATACAAAAATATCATCAACAGGTCGTCGCTCGCGTCT
This sequence comes from Macrosiphum rosae, assembly GCA_016617965.1. Classification (NCBI taxonomy): domain Eukaryota; kingdom Metazoa; phylum Arthropoda; class Insecta; order Hemiptera; family Aphididae; genus Macrosiphum; species Macrosiphum rosae. The sequence continues at coordinate 22,679 of WHPZ01583070.1, read as the reverse complement.
GGGATTCAATACGCTTGCAAAACATCTCCATCACAAAAGTAGGAATATAAAAATGTGTAGTTGTCTGGCAACAACAATTATTATTACTATTATTACTATATCTATAGTTTGTCTCCTGCAGTGACGAGCATAATAATATATATGTATATACGCGACGTCGAGCTATATAGGCTACCTATACCTTGCATATATATATATATATAGTTTAGTAAATACTGTCATAAGTAGGTACATAATATATATATATATATAAACAACACGAAAATGTGAGCGAATCTACAGTTGGTATATATAATATATACACCATACTGCGATCGTCTTCGTGGTGTCATCACCGACTTTACGACTGGGCCCGGCTCGCGTGCTTGGGAAACAAGTTTTCGCCGGATGGGTGAAAGTTCTATCGCCATCATCGTATATAATATATATTACAATATGGCTCGCGTGCGTCTTGTGCATTATTAATATTATTATTATTATTATTATTATTATTATTTGTTCATTTTGTTTAACTCCAGCTGTCGTCTCGAACACGTATAATATTTGTAACATAACCCCACTTCGAGAGGTCGTTCGCCGCGCATTGTTGTCGCGATAGATTTCAAAATGTCTATTTCCGTATTTAGTTTATGACGGTCCACGGCTAGTACCTAAGCTGGCAGAAATCAGCCGTACATTTTTTATCTTCCAATTGGCTCGACGCGTCATATAGAAAACAATATAATACTATATAAATAATATGATTCGGATGCACATCGATAAATCAGACCGCTCTCTCCGAAGTCCGAATATAATAATATATATAATAATATCAAAATACGATGAGATCTGTTTTATTGCAGCGTATACACTATAAATATATTCAAAACCAACACATAAGAAATAAAATGCATAAAGTCCGGTTAAAAGTATTTATAACACTATTTCGGCGAAAAAATTCTATATTTAATTTTTTTATTAGTGAATTTTTTGCTTTTTAAGTGCATAAAAAAGAAACTATATATGTATATATGTTATTCGAAATCGAAAGATAATCGAATATTATTATTTTTTTTAAATGTATTTATGTAAATTAATTTAAATTCAACGATGTGTAGTAAAATCGTATGTTTTTTAACGTGATAATTTAAAGTTTAGATGAACACGGAAAATCTGGCCTGCAGCGGATCGATACAATTTTACTGGGTGTATACCAACGTACCTATACGTGCCATATGAGATCAATTATATTGTTTAAAATGCTACGAAATCGTATACCAATGGTTCCTTAGTATATTTTTTAGTTATTTGTTATTTTTCCCCGTACAATAATGATAATAATCAGCATTGAACTGCACACGACGAAGAAAGCTGTATAGCAGTCGTCTTATAACAACGCAATAGTGATTTCGACATTATTTTTAATTAGTGCAAAACTCGACATGCCACACGTTCGAAACGCGAGTCGGCTAGTATACGTATAGTAGCTGTTATATACTAGCACGACACTAACTTATAACTAATAACACCGACTGGGCCGCAAAGGCAATAACTCGTTTCGTCGCTCGAGACGCGATTCTTCTTCTCTCGGCCGCTCATGACAATAAAAAAGATAAAATAAAAAATATTTAATACCGATTTTTTTTTTCATATTCTCTCCGCTCCGCGAAAGTAGTAAATTTGTTGTGCTGTGTTTTATTTTTTTTTTTTTTTTATTGTTCCGACGCGTCGTTTCCGCGCAAATCTATATGTGTGCGCTCCACATCATTTATATACTTACTATATATTATATTTATTATCATCCCGGCCGCGGCGAGTGTTTGTTGCACGCGTAGAAGGTATTTTAAAAGGTGCATCGAGTAGCACTAAAACACATTTCATCGCCATATATATTGTATAAAACGCTCAGTGGAGATTGAGAGCCGGTCGTTGAAAAACGCAATCGAACTATATAGGTATAATATACCTGGTATATATAATGATACGCACGTATCCATATGATATACTGTATTATTATTATTATATAGAAGCAGCATAGCTAGCCGACTGCAGAAGTCACCATAATGATATAATATTATAGACGATGCCCCGACTCACGGTCCCACGCCGCCGCGCCGGATTAATCGTTTCACCAGTATTATTATACTTCATAGCTTATCAATATTATGTTAAATGTCAAACCATAAAACTACGTTTTAGGGAAGAGCGCATCGGTCACGAGAGTGCCTATGGGTCTTTTGATTTTTGAGTCTCGTCTAAAATTAAGCTCCGTGTTCCTAGGTCCCTAGCGCCTCCCTCCCACCGCCATTTTGAAAGTTGGATAACTATCGGAGAAGCGTTGAGCTACCCACAAACTGCTGCAAGCAAGAATGCAGCACGATCAAGAAGTTTACTCTATTACGAAATTCCAAAGTGGTGTGGAGGGACAGCGGCGAGCTCTAAAATTATTATTTCTTAGTGTATGATCTTTTTGTTTGCCTCATTGTTGCTATATTAATAGAATAATTTTGAAGGTGGCTTAAAAATACAAATCAAAAACACATTTATATTATACTTTTATAATAAGGGTAGGTTTATGTATATAGGTTTATATACATACAAATGAACGTTTGTTTGATTGTCCTCTATAGATTCGAAAACTACAGAGCCGTTATCAATAAATGTAATAAATATCAATAGATAATTCTTATTGATTGAGACTCGGGGGTGTTTATAGCTTATTTTTTCAACCCCTGTGGATTGATATATTCACACATGAATTTAGTTTTGCCTCACAAAATTTAATATTTTTTTGTTTATTTAAATGGTTGCCATTGGTTACAGATTATAATATATTAGGTACTATTAAAATACAATTAGTAGAAAGGCGGCATGTAAAATGGTTTACAAATAAATATTAAAAAGAGAAAAAAATAAAATAAAACACTAATGAGCACAATATTACAATAATAATTTATTATACTTTTATGTTTTTCAATCATGTTTTGCTTTTTTACTTCTGGACATATTTTTTATGTGAACACATAATGACGAATACCGATCTTAATGATATTATGAATATAGGTAGGTATGTATCAGCTTCTAAGCATAAAAAAAATATGATAATATTCTGAGTCAAGGTTAGATTAAGACATATAAATTTTGAATAAATCACCCAATTCGACTCTCACTGACATTGATATTAGGTATACCTAAGTGCTGGATACAGAGCATTTATCCTTCTTAGTCGTTAATTTCTAATCATGCAGAGAATCGAGTGTGTTTTTTATCAATATAATTAGTAGCCAGTGCATAATATAACTAGGTATAACTTGGTTTATAACTAATATCATTTATGATTATTATTATTTTTATTTTTTCAGATGATCTTATACTACTAACGCTGTGGTTGTTGATTACACGACCGGTTGGTCGAAAAAAAATTCGATCAAAATCTGCACACTCGACCTTCCATAATTATGAATTGAAAAAGAAAATAAATGACCCAGAAGGATTCTGTGTTTTCGCTCATTTTTTTTTATTTTGGTACGCCAAAGACTTCTCATGGTAATTTAATATGATGGTCATTATATTAATATATATATATATTGACGTAGGTATTCGTGATTTGACTTTTTTATCCTTTTTTTTTAAATTTCATTGTCACATTGTCATTATACTTTAAGTGGATTTTAGGGACTTAAAACTCCCCTAACATTATTTTTTCATACACTTCGATATGACCAGCTTTTTTTTTTTCTTAGTTATTGAAAATACCTCGAAACGCTATCTATTATTCGGGCAGGTTATGACGTTTTTCACCACTGATCATCATCGCCATACAAAATGTGCGTTGGTAAATGGCACTGGTAAAAACAAGTCAGTTACGTGAACGATTGAGATGAGGGCTTTGAAAAACAGTGACTGATTTAGTGCTAGTTAAAGTTTCAACAAATCATAAAATGAAATCGAATAAGGAAATTTGTAAAACCATAGGATGGTTAACAAATACGACGAATAAATGCATAAATCAAAACTTTAACTCACACGCAATCAGTTTATCAGCTATCCTATATCATATACAACCGCGTTTACCACTTACGGCTAGCACATGAAAAACTCTGCTATATCAAAGGTACATTACTTGAAAGTTGATAATAAATTTCATGATAGGTAATTAACAATATATTTGTATATATCTACCTATAAAAGCGACGTTTTTGGCAAAAATGAGTTCAGCCTGCTGTATAGTAGAACAATAAATAACTATAGTAATTTCAACACCTTAAAAATAGAGGCTGATGACATATACCACGGTATTCGTTTAGAATCGTTATTATTAACACTTCCATTACCTTATACTCTGCTGCAATGACCGCGAGATAATATATATAGAATATATAGATACACTTTTATTATATAGGTACCGCTACTATGCAGCAGAGCGAGTTCCCCGGTTTGTTAAACGTTACCGATATTATATTTTCAACTTCTAACCGCGACAGTATGTCTTTTCGACGCAAATAATAATATTATTATGTAGTTTCTATATTGGCGTTCAAAGACACATAATATTATTCTAACGAACTACGGTCTCTCGATGACGAGCGAAATAATCGGCTGCGATGGAGGAAAGAAATATATGATCGAGTATTTACTGACGTGCCCGTGTCATAAAAACCAAATCAATTTACAGAATCTTAATGGCATATCAGTAACCAGTTCGTTCATTGTACGCCGTCCATATATATATAAAATATGGATATAATATGTGATGTGTAAATTTATCAATATAATATATTATAATCTAATTTCATGCACCGGAAGCGAACATAGTACATAAATTAATATAGGTACCTACCTATACATAACGAAATGTCAAACGGTAACATTATAATATTATACACTGCTAATTTGTTTATACACAACGTCCAAAATCGAGAGTATCACTTATTAGATTAACATGTTGTTTCAAAATACGAAGTATATATAATATAATGTTATTATCTCTGATCGTGTCGGTCCGGCACGTCAATACTATATAATATTTTAATTCCTCTGCGAACATGTAATATGAATTATAATATTAATATAATATACGTTTTATATATCTATATAAACCTAACCTACGCGGGTAATCTGTTTTTTCAATCTTATTAATATTTTACGTAACAAATTAAAAACTGAAACATTGTACAAGGCAGCTGACAACCGTAACCATGTAAAATGTAAATTAAATAATAATATCTAACTAATCGAATATTATGTGTAACGTAAACATTTTATGAATTGTATTGGAATACATCTGCTGCAGTATATTTAGACGAATATTCGCATATATTATATTTCTATTACTTTATTATAACGATACGTACGCCTATAAACTTGTGTACAAAAATCTGGTCCTACATATTAAGGCATAGGTACCTACTGAAACTTAATCGTGAGTCGTAACATGATAAATCGGTACCGAAATAAACACGAAACGACAATTTGCTGAGAGTGGGTGGTCTGACCGATCTTTACGATCGATGCAAGCACAACGGTAGTGACTATATATTAAAAAGTGGATTTATGAGTTATCGGTTCGAGTGGTAATCGGAATATAGGAGCGGATGTGATCCATTTAACGTATAAGACGCGATTATTATTTCGGAAAAAACGAACGTTTTAGAAAATAGTTCTATTTGATAATTGTAAGTGGTTACAGAACAACATTTTTGGAAATAAATTATAATTATTTATTCGAATTAATGACATAGGAACAAAATATCGAAAATTTTAACCGGATTAATAGCTGATTTACGATGATAATATTTTTTATTTAGTTTATAATACTCTTTTGAATGACATCATACGTTTTTGATTTCTAATGTACGGAGTGTACATTTGATCTAAAAAAAACCGAATTTCGGACGAGTACTTTAAATACTTATATCTCGTTATCTACACGTCTAAGGTTTGGAAAAAAACACGAAAGAAATTAGTAAAAAAAAAATTTGTTTACCAAAAATGTTGTTATTTTTTAATACAAAAATTAATAACTATGGAATAAATTATTTTTCAAAAACGTTAATTAGCCTATGAAATAGAATGATGAGTCGTGTCTTGTGTGAAATGGATCGCCGACCGGTATACAAGAACTTCGGGAATTCCGCTTCCTTAAAAGGGTAAAAACCAAAGTTTATACGGGGAACGAATAGTAGCCCCCTGCCCCGCGTAGCTATATTCAAGAGTGCTGCGATCGCAGTTAGGTCGGCGGCGGCAAACAAGATATGGGATACGATGCACTCCACACATAAGACACGATGTATTTTATATTATTTTATATATGATATATAGACCATAAATAAATTCTATATAATAATGACGAGTGCCGTACGATAGGTATATATGCGACTACGCCGCAGCGGTTAGTGGTATATTAATGGCAAACACGATTGGTGGCGGCGACGCAGGCTGTGTTATAATATTTTGGAAAAAAACTAACGTTTTAGAAAATAGTTCGATTTCATAATTGTAAGTGGTTACGAAACAACATTTTTGGAAATAGATTATATTTATTTATTCGAATTAACGACATATTATGGCTTTTAGGAACAAAATATAAAAACATTTTAACCGGATTAACAGCTGATTTATTATATTATAATATATTTCATTTTTAAGTTTATCATATAGGTACTCTTTTGATTGACATTATACATTTTTGATTTCTTATACGGAGAGTATTTCGATCTAAAAAAATCATATTTCGGACGAGTTCTTTAAATATTACACGTCTAAAGTTTGAAAAAAAAAAATGAACATAAACGAAAAAAATTGGTGGAAAAAATTTTTGTTTTTTTTTAATACCTACATAAAATAATTATGGAAAAAACGTTAGTTAGCTTATGGAATATAATGAGTCGCCCACCCGGTATAAGCACGAACTTCGGGAATTCCCGACTAAAAAGGGTAAAAACTAAAGTTTTTATCATTCGAGAGTGCCGCGATCGCGTTCCGGTCGGCGGCGGCGAACAAAATATGGGATACGAATCACACTAGCGCGTTTAATGAACGCGATGCACTCCACATGCACATATGACACGGTGTATTTTATATTATCATTATTATATATTTATACATATGGACTATAAATAAACTCTATATAATAATGACGAGTGCGCATTACACGGGTATACGATAAAATACGCGACTACGCCGCAGCGGTTAGTGGTATATTAATGGTTGCAAACACGATTGGTGGCGGAGGCTGTGTGTGCTGCAACTTGGTTACAAATAAGTGCGACGGCGACGACGATGACGTCTAAAAGGAAACTTGCTCGGGCGTATTATTATTGGACCAACAACAATGTTATTAGCCGACGGACCATTTGCAGCGCACAAAAGACACGCACACGTACGCCGCGTATAATATATACCTATGGATATAATATATAATAATAATAATATATATATTATACGCACACACATCAGGAGACGTATTATAGTGTTTGCGATACATATACGTGTGTATATACGGGCATAATACGAGTGTTTGTTATGTGTTTTTTATACACTCACGTGCGTGTGTGCAGTGCGTTTGTGGATATTATTATAGAGCTGCGCGTGCCTCCTCCTCCTCCCCCTACCCTTCGTCCTATTCTGGCGGATCTGTGGTGCTGTTGATGATGATGATGATGACGAAGACGACGACGACGGCGGCGGCGGCGGTGATCGGCGGCGACTAAACAGAAAATATAACGATCTGGAAATAAAAAAACCATCATTTGAAAACTCGAGCGCGCGCGTCCGACGTCTGTATATAGTTTTGCTCCGCGCGGTGTTGTCTACTGACCGGCGCGAAACCGTGTCAATAATCTCATCTCGACCGTCTTCTATACATCGTACGTACGGGCACACAACTTGTACGTTTATGTTATGTATAAACATATTATAACGTGCAATATATTATTACACTCACGCCTGCACCTCCGCAGGTGGTTTTTTATATAACGACGTCCGCGTGCAACGCACAGCCGCCACCGCCGCCTCCACAGACGCAAAGACCTACCGAAAATAATAATATTACCAATAGACGTTTGTAAACACCGCAGCCGAAACGAGTAAAATAGAATAGTTGCATAGTAATAATAATATAATATATGCTGATGGGTATGGGGCGAATCAGAAAGAGGTCGTCGTCGTCACCATTTTGACCGAAACTTTGTCTATTACATTTTATTTTGTACGACGCTTGGCGGAGGGTTGAACGCTAGAAATCGACGTGCTAGAATTGAAAAAACGAAAATTTTGTGAATAAAACGAGTTTGTAATATGGGCTAATAAATACAAGGATGGGCAAGTCCATTATAATTTTAAATTGAGCTAAGTTAAGTCAATAGAAAATATTTGAAAAAGTTTAAAGTTAATAGCTATATCCTGATTTTTATTTTAACTCAGCTAAGTTATGAGTTATACGGATAGTTACGATTGACTTAAGCTAAGTTATTTATTTTATATAATACATATATAAATAGTCAGTAATATGGTTTAAAATAATAAAAAGTAAATATTTATATGCAATATTTTTACAATAAATTACAATTCACAATAATATAATATTATAATAATTTATAATCTATTCATACATGGAATAATAAGCAAATTAGATAAGAGTATTAAAAACATGAGTAATATGACGGAAAAAGCCACCCAATGATGACACTACCTATTTTTCTTAGAGTCTATAGTAGGGGGATTTGATCTAAGATTCAAGCATCTATAGCAGGTCACGACACCAATTACGTTTGAGATGTCTGACGGGGTTACCCGGAATCGAAGGGACTGCTAGATTTTTTATAAGAGGGTTAGGATGATTCAGTAACCTATACTGTGAAGCCGCTTATAGTAAAGTCTTGCTTCATCTTTGACGGAGTTCAGCCTGAGATCTTGCTGAATGGAAAGGTTGGAGACATAAGGGGGAGCATTCAGTAGTTTCCTTAGCGCTATGTTTTGGAAGGTTTTGTATTTTGTTGATGTTTGATATTTTTCCATTATCCCAGAGATATGCAATATAGATCATTAATAATAATTATTGTACCTATTATATTTATTTTTTAATTATTTGTAAATCAATGTTACTAGGATTTGATTAAAATTAACTCGTTATTTATTAAGCTTATATCAATATGAATCAGTTGAGTTAAAAATTAAATTCAAAAGAGTTAAAATTAACTTAACTTTTAACTTTTTAACTCGTTTATGCGCAGGCTTCAATAAATATAATATAGGTACAATATTATTTATTATACACTTTTTTTTTTCCATGTATAACCACTACATGAGGGCCTTACTGCAGTTTGCACATTGCTTGACCCTCAATTTTTTTTTTTTATTCTATACCTGCGCAACTTACTTGTAACGCGACGAAGATAGTTTTTTTTCCTGGTAACTCGTTGGCGCGCGATCTAAAAAAATCTTCGGACCGTACATGATATACGTCGATGGTACTATACTTATCAAGAATATATGATAATATATAATAATAATATATATAACAATATATTATATATTTTTATAGTTGTGATGCGCGCGCTTGTAATGTCGTAATGATTGTCATATTGGTATATATTAATGCTAATGCAATAGGTACGCATATATTAAAGAGCCGGCACACGGATTTTAAATGTAATTCAGGATTATAATATTATTATGTATAAAAAATATGTATGGGTTGTAAAATAATAATATATAAATAATAATATTATATACTGCAGTTTTAAACGAACTGCAATGACTGTAATATGGACACACTCGAAATAAGATCGAATTTATTACGCGATGGTGCAGGTAACTTGCTTGTTAACTGCGTGTTGTAGATTTTTAACGTTTATAATAAAATATTACACTCGATCTCGATGCCATGTAGGTGGTTAAGTGAAAGAAATTCCGCACGACTGAACCTATAATATACAGGTCGTGGTGACTGGAATAGAAGAGTTCATAATACAGATGTGAAGAATGTTTAAAAAATACGAGTCTTATTGCAAAATCGTAGGTGGTGCTACATTTGTACAACAGGTGATCTTATATCTAATTATGAAAATCTCAATGACTCGTCTAATTGTAAAATTATCAAATATTATCAAATTGGCATAATATAATGTCTGAGTTTCAATAAATAAATAATTTAATGGTATCAGCATTGCAGACTGTTATAATTATCGTTTCAGCTGGCTATCAATTTCTTTGTTGTATAATATATTTGTATAAGTCATTTTTCAATCAAAAAAAAAAAAATGTAAATATGAATCACGTTATATATTATAATTATTATTGCTACTATAAATTAATTATAAATTGTTTTATTTATTTTAATTTAACTATACAAGCCAAAACCCGAAAATATTACTTATCAGTTATTAAAATAATTACTTAAAACTCAAATGAAAAATTATGTTAAAACATTTAACCCATTGTCGAGTCACATATAACACATGTTAAATAAGAGTATGTTACATACTGAATAGTTAGAGGATGAAAAATGAATTGCAAGTGTGAAAATGGAATAGGTAGTTGAGGCTACAGGTTCATCGTTGATCGAATAATTAAATAGTAGGTATTATTTTACATTCAACTATTTAATTATTTATATTATGTAATTTTGTTTTTAAATATGATCCTCATCATTTCACGTCATTTACACAATCATAATAATTTCTATTTTAGTACTTATATTCTAATATTTTTCCATTAAATATGCGAATTGTAAATTCTATATTCTATAGTCTATAGGTTCTAATGATTCTACATTTTTTATTAGCAAAAAATACATTAAAATGTGCATTATTTGGTTTTAAGGTTTACAAACAACTTGAGATCCTATAATACTGTATATACTTACGGTGTAATCCACCTACAACATTTTTCCTCTATGATCATATATACTAGGTGAATCGCCATACATAAAAAAATTCTAATTATTACTCAAACTACAGTTACACCTGGAATCGTAGTTAATTAGATTTTAGAATTTAAGCGGCTTCCGTCAACGGACGCGTTCGCGCGGACGTCATCTTTAAGTTGCAACCTATCGACTCGACAAAACGACTGAAACGTTAGCTGTGATGACAGCTGCAAAAACGTTATAAAAAAAAAATTTTAAAAATAGTACTTATATTGTTGTGATACGAGTGACGTGTCAAACGCAGAACGGACGGACCCCGTAGAATACGGATGATGGTGACAACTGACCTCTCGACGCGGATGACCAACAAAAACAATCGTGGGTATAAACTCATATAATTATGGTTATAGGCGAATCTATAATGCCACTGAAGTCTATACCGTGGTAATTGAAAGTTAATGTGGTCATATTATTGTGGTACGCGTTTATTTAGGATTTCCTAGTGAATATTCGCACGGTCCATAACGTATTGTTATCGAAAAAGACTGCGAAATTATGTAATACGGGGAGGGGGCGGGGGTAAGAATATCTAATTTTAAAAATGAAACTTTTGCACCCAAGCATATACTTCAGTACTTCACTTTCGCACAGGATCTCTATTCCCATGTCAGATCTGTTATTCGACAATATACATACCTAAACAATATTATCGTAAACTTACAGGGTCATCATTCAAAATGATTCATTCGATTCAAAACGTTTATATACTTTTAGTTCCTAGGGTTGGATTAATATTAATATGATACATTAAATAAAAGAATAATATTTCAAATTTATTTAAACGTAATTTATTACCTATATTGTGTTCTACGTGGCTTCTCTTGGTCACTGCGCACGCGAACGACGTCTAGTCCATATAATAGATTAACCTAACCTAATTTACTCCACAAATTGTTTAGATCCAATTTAGACATGTAGTTTATGATAATGTCGGTGCGTATACGCATACACGAGCAGTGCATCTTTAACATAACCCCAAACGAAGTGGTCAGTTACTGCGACGTAAGATCAGGTGACCTAGGAATGGCCTGCAGGCGAAATGCATCGGATGGTTATCATCACAGTTGTTAGCGTTGGACATTTTAATTTTCAATGGTTTGAGAAGGACATACCTACTATCAGAACGCTTTTAACCGATTGACGATCACAATAATATACAGGAACGATCGATCCCGATTAGACGGCGTATTATATTATATTATATTCGATGTACTCTTATAACAGTGCGGGAAAAAAGTGTTATGAAAAAAAACTAGTAGTCTCACAATATATATTATTATTATAACTATTTATAGCCTCACTCGCGGGCAGCCACTTTACCGACCCCGCGAGCAATATAATATAATATAATACGAGTACAACGCCTTTATATATAGTAAAGATATTATTATATTATATAGTGACGCTCCGTGTTATTAATGCGTTCTGATTAAAGTGTTTCGGTGTAAATTTTCATCTGCAGCGCGTGCACACTCGTAAAAATGTTAAGAAATTAATGTCGAAATAATTGTACACAAATATAATATATATGTGCGCATCAGTGCGTCATTAATAATTATACACGTCATACAACATCGCCTGTAGTCCGCGAATATAATAATATATAAATAATTACTCTGTTCTAGGGTGTTCGCGTAAACGAGTTGTCCCACGCTCGGGGGTTACAAAACAGTCGCGAGAAGCTATTAAAAGAAAAAAAAAACCTATAAAATGGTTTTCCGTTTGAAAATAAAATTCCGCTCCCATCGGACCTAAACCCAAGGCTGGGCAAGTTAACGATTTTTTTTTAACTCAGTTAAGTTAAGTTAATATTATGCACCAATAACAAAAGTCAAAAAGTTAATTTAACTATAGGTTAACAGAGATATTAGTTAAAAGTCATAATACACACGTTTACACCCAAACAAGTTGATTTGTTTATACCTACAGCGCTAGTGAATTTACTAAATTTTTTTCCAACCCAAAACTAAATTATAGACTATAGTGTTTATACTTTATACAGTATTTCCGCATAAGTTGGACTCGAATGTTACACATTTTTAACTTTAAACAATTCACGGTAATTATTTTTTGACATGAAAATGAAATAGTGAAATATAATAAAATAATAAAAAAAAATTAACTTGACATATATACTTCCTAAATTGAAAAATGAATTCGTTAATTTCACATTAACTAAAAAATAAATTTAGTAAGTTAACAGTTAAGTTAATGAAAAGCCAAAAGTAACTAATGTTAAGATGAAAAGTTAAAATTAAATTAACTTTTTAACTCGTTAATTCACAGGCTTGCCTAAACTCGATCGATTTTTTTTTTTGAATAGAAATTCATCGGTTACGCACACTTCGGCTATACACCTATTATTATAGTGTACCTCCTGAGGTGCTCTGCAGATTTAATAGTGTTATACGATAATATATTATATTCTTCTTAATATTCCGTATCGTTGACACAATGCAGCACTGAGCATCGTTGACACAGTTATATAATAATTCGTCGTACCTACTACGGTTGCGGATGTATTGATATTATTATACACAATAATAATAATAATAATAATAATAATATGGGACAGCGCATACGCGAGATTTTTCTTTTTTTCATTCGTCACTATAATACAACTACTATATAATAATATATATACAATATAACTATAATACATAAAGCGCATATTCGGCCAACGACCACTGCGACGACGACGACGTTTGCCTACGCGTCTAATGCCTTCGCATTAAAGTGTATCATCTACCGTGGAACAAAAACCCGTCCCGAACCCGACCAGTTATACACGTTTCGTAATAACCTAATCGTTTATTATTATATGGTATACATTGTTATATGTGCACGTACCTATACGGATTTAATTTTTTCTTTCTGTACGCAAATCGTTTATTTATTATTATTATTATTATTTTTTCCCCGTTCCTGTTACAAACGTCCACCGATGGAAAATCGTTTTGAAGGTCCGTCTCACTGCAGTCAGTCTCGCCTGTGTATTATAATAATAATAATAATAATAATATTGTTACGTACGGTATCATGTTGGACATTCATTGACGCCGTCAAACCGTATATTATATCGACGGGGCACGTAGTAAATCCGCTTTTTCATTCGGTCGATTATAATATAGCTGGTACCCCGCGCGTATATATTGACGCGTTTTATACATATATGACTCAATTCCGAATCTAAAAAAAAAATAGGTATATTATGATATCGTCGATAACTATGCCAAAACGCAACGAAAACCGTCGAGTTGTCGATGTGCCTATGTGTATTTGAATTATTACGCGTCGTTTGACGTGACCGTATAGGCAGGTGTGGTTCTAAGTGACCACAGCATCGCCGACGAATTAAAAACGTACTTACTCGGGTATTAGGTCATAGTATATTATATCTCTTCGGGTTTTTAACAATTTGTATTTCAAAATAAATAATTAATCCACTAATTAATTAACACTCGTTAAAGTCGCACGCGCAACGCGTCAAAACAAATAAATTCTAATTCTTGCGAATATAATATATTATGTATAATATTATATTATTATAATAATTTTTAAACGAACACCCGAATGGCGCCCGAATTCGATGTAAATGTCCGCATAATAATATGATAATTCAATTCTGGTGGTTTAGAGTACGATGTGTACGAGAAAAAAAAGTGGCCATACTTGAATATTTTGTGGGAGGAGGTGATACGTCATGGTTTTACATTCCGCATCTATATATGAATAAACACGGTGCACGTGCTACAGCACATTATAACGGTATACTGCGGTATATTGGTTCTATTGGGGGAGGAGGGGCGGCGGGGTGTGGGT
>WHPZ01583069.1:10519-24233 GCA_016617965.1 Macrosiphum rosae | reverse complement strand
CCCCCCCCCCTGAACTGCTTAAAAGTAGAAAAATATCAAGAATAATGAGTTTATATATTTTGAAAGTTTCTATATTAAAAAAAGTGTTGCCCCCCCAAATTATTTTCAGTTACGGCCTTGGTTACAGTGTTTATGTGTACGGTCTCCATAAATACCATTATGGCTGAATTATTAGCTTGAAAAAAAATGGTTTGATTTAAAATAGTAGAGTTATTGGAGATTACTGGAGGAGGGAGAGAAAGAACTTGAATTATTTTCGTCTCAAGCCTTTTTCGAAGATATAACCAGTAATAGACAATATTTAAAAATTTCGTGAAAGTAAAGGTGCTTTCAAAGTTTTAATTAACCGTCATTTAAATAATAATGAGACAAAGTTAGGTGACTTTTTCGCTTAAACCGTAAACCGTTCGAGTTTTTTGTTTCATTGAACGATATACAATATAGTGCAATAAACCTATCAATCAAAAAAAGAAGCTAATATACAATATTATAGTCGCAGATAAATCGGCACTCACATTAAGGTATTTACTTGATAAAATCTATTGTTTTAAATGATGACATTAAGACAAATATTTGAGATATATATATATTAAGGAATATTAGCTGTTTTAAAAACTAAATCGGTACCACTATTTTTTTCCAGACGCTAATACAATCGATTTTAATGTGAAAGCAGCCGAATTCAGATATAAACAGAATTATTCAAACTGTGTTTTGGCTATTGACAGCAAACATACGTAGACGCAGTCCAAATAAATCGTGATTTTTTTTCCATAACTAGATGGTTTATTTTTCCACAGTACCTATTTATTCACAAAACACAATCCATTGATCCACGATTTTCACCTAAAAAATAGGGGCCAAGTGGAGGGTTCCGAAAGTGTCTCTGAGAAATCCTTAAGATATTTCCCACCTCGAATTCTCAACTTGATATTTTAATTATATAATTTGGTCGTCGAACCGCTTGGACTTATAGAAAACGCTAATCGCGCCTATATTTGACCGAGTTTGCATTAGGTGGTTTCAATACGATTTAAATCAATAGATTTCTTGAGAATTGGAGGGTTTTAGATCATTTTTTAAGCCCCTATAAATAGCTAAGGTAATATTTGTTTTGTTTATTTATTGGGTGGCCGTTTTTTGCATATTATATAACTATTATAATATTTAATATAGAAATTTACAAATATATTTTATAAGAAAAAACAAATCCTTGGCACGAGTAACGATGGGCGGGACACCTAGTGTTATATATACTCATTGGAGTGAACAGTTAAACAGCAAGAGAATAACTACCATGAACAGAGTGGTCATATACTATATTAAATTTATATATTATTATAAATGTCAATGTTTTATTCCATCCGTCTCTATTCCATTATAATATTGGACTTTTTAAAATGTTCCTTGTCGAATGAAAAGCTTCACGATCCAATGATCTTTGGTAAACAACAAACAACATGCCTACGTGATAATAGCTACTGTCGTACTTTTAAGCCTGATAAACTTTTTCAAAGTACTGTGAGATGACCGCACTGATGATACTATATAGGTACCTAATCTGTAAATAGTTTTCATCCGATGTCAATCGAGTTAAACTTTAACATTTCACAAAATCGCAGTAAGTAACCACAACTATTTTAATCTTAAAATTTCTCCTCTAATTAATATTGTTTCAACTATCGTTAATACATATTATTAATACACGTTGAACCTTAAAAGATATTAATAATATCGTTATAATCTATTAATCTCAAAATGTTGTTTTTTTTTTTTATTGATAACTGACCATCATATTATTATGTGCCTAAGAACATAATAATGGTATAATATTATAATAATGGGTGAATAACAATAAAATCAATGAACTATACAAGGACAGCGTGTTACGCATCCCTGCACCACCACAAGCTTAGCTTAAAGGTGTAGGTAATTTTTTTTTTTTTTTTTTTATTATTTCTAAATACTTTGTATAATTTGTGTTTTTCAAATAATAAAAAAAAAAAATCTTTCAATTCAAAAAATTCAATACGTATGGTAGGTATTTTGATGCAGTGTAATTGTTCTACTGGCAATTTAAGGGGTACCTAACTCTTAAAGTGGGTAAATATGCATTAGATGATACTGATAATTTTAATATAATTTATATTTCGTATTTCTTGACAAAATGCACAATATTTTACCTTTTTGGGCTTACTTAAGTTTATATAGAGTTTTAGAAAGTTTAGAGCATTTTTCACAAACCGTCGAACGTAAATAATTATTGTATGAAAATATATTATTGTTGTAATAAATAATAATACTCCATATTACACTAATCGGTATAGTTACATAATTCCATAGTGACCTGTGGGCTGTGCCTAGGTACCTAGTGGCGAATGTTTATAGATATGCAACACTCGTTGAGGTTGACCTGTGTTTCATATTTATACAATAAATTAAAGATTAATATTTAAGAAAATATTTCAGAGTCGCTTCCGGGGCAGTCCCTAAGTCACACTTATCTTTATTATGTTTTCTACATTCTTTTTTTAAGTATTTGTATTGATACTGTGTTTTTTTTTGTATACATCTAGAAATTCAGTCACTCAAACAGGTGTAAAAAAAAACGTATCGTGGTGTTTGTACCATTTACTTGGGTCATTATCCCGATTGCTGTACACTGTCAAGTAATTTTACACCGGTTCTGACCAAAGAACTTTTAGTACAAGATTTATAGTAATTAAATGCTTTGATTTGAAACTTCAGTACTTTTTTTCTGGTAGGTGAGCGAATCTAGTTAATACTTTTGGGTGTTCAACAATTAAAACTCCCAAGCATTTACTTTTCTTAATAATTTTGAAAACCAGAATTTTTACGCAAAACTATAGTTTTCAACAAAATCAATCATATTAATTTGTTCTTATTAAAAAATGAATCACTGCAGGTACTCGAAATGTTAACAAAATTATTTTATAAACATTTTATATCCATGGTAAATTTTGAAAATGTTTTAAATCTTTTTGCGCTGTTAAGTCATATTACATTTTCCATTTTTTTTCAAAATTTTTTGCTCTCTGTCAAAAACCTTAAAATGAAATACAAGATTTCTTATAATATGTTTTTATTAAAATATTAAATATATACAGGCACGACTTTTAACATAAATAAGTTTTTGGGCTGGATACACGATAAAATGTTTCTGACCAATTTTTAGTAAGGTTTTTGTTAACCGTGCTATGGTCTTTTTTTATAAGTATTCAAAGTTCAAGTTTTGCCAAATATCATCAAAATTCAGAAAATTTATAAATTATTTTGTATTTAGTACCTAAGTTTGTTTTTTAACAGTACTTATCTCATATTCTCATTAAACAATTATACAAGGTATGGACTATGGAAGTATGTTATAAAACGAATGGCATCCATACCGACTGCTTTAATATTAATGCAGTCTTTATACTCGTTTGCAGGCCAAAAAGATATTGAAGAAGTATGAATTATGATACTGAAACTTAATAATAAAGAATAAGTCATGAAAAAAATGTATAAAAATAATGTTTGACCATTTACCGTTAGGTTTGAATGCATAATTTGTTAAAATATTAATATATAGGCAGTCAAAGTTCACGAAAAAAAACTTCCATGGCAATAATAAAGTTTCCCTTCATTAATATTCGGAAACTGTATAGCTTTATCTTAGATCCACAAACGTTTTACGATAGAAACTAATATTATTATTATATAACTGAAAAAATATTATAATATTAAATATAATAGTCACCGATAAAGATATATGGTCGGCAGGGCGATAAAGAAGATGAGTTTATTGACTGCATAAAACTGAAATTTAATAAGTGAAAAATGCAAAACAAATTTCCATTAAAAGCAATCGTAACTTTCGATGATCCAATTCGTTCTCGAGGACGTGTTGTAATTTTGTTTTAATTTTAAAGGAAATATCGACAAGTTTATGCACCACAAAATGGTTGTTAAATCATCGGATTTGTTGAATGTCATAATATTATGATTTATATTGGTTACATTATGATATTAGATTTTAATAACGTGATGCATTATTATAAGCAATGTTTTTTATTCATATTGAATACAAGTTTAGGTATATCTAAAATAAAAAAGGTAAAGATAACGTAATTTCATCTACGTAAACAATATGTTTCATATATAAAAGGAACAGAGTAAAATTGTTTTATTTATATTATTATACTCGTACACGCACGTAGAAATGCTACCTACCTTTGATATAATATTACATTTCAGTTAACTTAGTATTTTCATCGTGTATTGTGTATACAATCGTGAGATGTGTGCACAGTAGTTAAAAAATAATTAGTTTATAAGTTAATTATTCAGTCACTATATCGGATCAAGTATTTTCTTTTTTTTTCCACTTTTGAATTTCATTCGTGTAGTACAAGTTAAAAATGTTTCATCTGACAACGACTAGCTATATAGGATTTAGATAGAGAGTTTTTACTCTTTGTAATTGAAAATTAAAAACGTTTGTAAATAACAACTGGTACTTACATATTACCTACATATTATAATAATACCCCAACAGTTTAACAACATTAAATAATACTTAATAATTTTGAATTATAAAACAATATGCTAATATTCAAATAATAATTTTGGTATAAAAGCATTTTATTGCTATATTTTAGTTTTTATTATTTTTCATAATATTATAGTTTCTATAAAATCACAGCCGTACTAATTTAAATTTTCCAAACAAGCAAGCGAAAACTTCAGGGTTTACCTTCAACAATGTATTGCCGCTGGTGGTTCTCATATTGGTGATATAATTTTCAAAACACGATTGTTCAAAATGGGATTACCCACTGTTTTTTAATAAAATAAACCACTTTCCTCTAAGTTGTATTGTACGTTATTTATAGACCCTCAAAACTCGACAGTCCCGTAATCCGTATAAAACCATTATCGAGACTTATTGGTCAAAAGTAATCCAATTTTTTTTTTATGTTTTCACAGTACTTCAATGTATATCTAAATCAAAATCCTCTCCCTAACGAGTAAGAGAGAAGACAAGATTTGATAAAATATATTTGTTAATACACGTTACCATTTCGACTTTAAAACTTTTCAGAATGTATTTTTATTCAATAAACTAAGTACAATACAAAACTCTGTGAATACAGCTGCTAATAAATATCTTAAAAGTACCTACTTACTTTCAAATTAATCATATGGGTAGGTACCTATAATTTCTGTACTGTGAATTTTAATATCTAAACATACATTTTTTGTTTAATATGACAAAAAAGCTTTATAATTTGACAATCATACATAGTCTCTTGTAAATTTTACTGATCAGACATTTCACGCTTACTATAGGATTTATAATATTGATGGTGGTATTATAATATAATAAACAGTTTTATAGCAGGTAGGTTTAATTGTAAATCAGAACGACTTACTGAAATTAAAATTATTTCCGAATTCAACAATCCACCCTATAGTTTTTAGGGAGAGAAAAAAATGTTGTATACAATACAATATTATGCTTGTTTGTACAATTGTATAACAGTATTGTTTCATCAGTTCGACAAATTAAAATTATTTTTCATGACTAGGTTATGCGGCAAACACGTTATATTAATTTGAAACGATTTTTTTATAATACATTTAAAATTAGTTTTTCATAACATGATAATATAACAATTGAATAATTAATAATAAAATAGTATTATAGCTATAGCTGTGTACAACGAACAGTTATAGATTATACTCATCGAAATGAAAAAAGTGTTATTATGTTTACAATTTTACACAGGTAATATTGATTTGAATATTGTACCTAGCTTGATTAACACAAACAAAAATTGATGAAAACGTAATTTCTTTTTATACAATTTATAATTTGTACTGGAAAAAAATGGTAAAAACGAAATGAATATAAACATTTTACCAAAGTAATTTTGAATGATAAGTATTTAACTGCAGTATGTTAACACTGACATTGATACATTAGATTAAGCTGCACTTGACTCGTTTTAATCGATATACCTACGTTGAAGTGCATATTAAACACAATAGACATGTCATATTTTTTTAGAGTAGATTATATGGAGGCTCAAATATTTTCTTGATCGAATAAAATTTTTTCTAAGAAATGAAAGGGGAAAGGAACGAAATTCTTATATGAAACGGAACTTTCCCAAATCTGAATAGTTTATAAAAAAGTATTCTTTTTCGGTTAAAAACGTTGTCTGTCTAAAGATTTGCCATCACATATGTTATTATAATTGTTATATACATGCAAATATTACTTGTCACGATAAGTTCGTATCTCTGTCAGTGTTTGAATTTGATCTATAAAAATGTGCTTAATATGTATGCTCAAAAACACGTGAATTCACATAATAATATTATATTGCCATTGTAAGATCATTTTATGGAACTTATCCAATATCATAACAATATATCCGACATAAAAAAGCGGGAAAAGTTGCATGCAGCACCTATATTTATATTCGATTCAAATATCGTTCGATACAACAATATGTTTCGATAATATTATATTGCAGTAAGGTATTTTTTTTTTTTCAAACCGTCCAGAAGAACAGTTTATCATATTGCTTTTAAGCCCAATGACGCGTCCATTTGCGCATCCCCTCACCACCTCTTGTTCACCCCGACAAGGAACGCGTTTTTCCACAGTTTCATTTTTTTTATTTTATTTTAGAACACCTTTGCTAGGTGTTTACCGGTGGAGGTACATGGTACGAGCTAACGAAAGGTTTATACGCAATTTTTAATATTTTATATTATTTTATACTTACACGTATTCCTGGAAGCTATTGGTGGTGATGCCGTCCGGCCACTCAGCATAACATATGACCCTCTGGTCACCGTTGGGAAACTGTTCCGTGTGCGTGGTGAAGAATATCAGGTTCGGTATGGACAGTATGGTGCCCACCACCCAAATGCTGGTGGCTATCATCAGCGTCGTTTTCCGGCCCAGACGCGGCCTCAGAGGGTGAATTATTGCTATGTACCTGCAACGTGAAGGTTAGGTTAGAGGGGTATACGGTAGGATTAATGCAAAACCTATTCCGCCGATTTAAATCAGTTACTCCTCGTGGGACATAATGCACTCAGTATTACCTGCACAAACCCACACACACGCGTTTAATCTTGTCGATAAATGTAAATACATTTTAATGCTATCAAAGTGTTTCCTTTTTTACCTGAACTATTAATGATACCTAAACCGTAGTATTGGCAAGATACTAGTGTATAAGTTTTAAACGGAAGGCGGCAGCCCGGAATTAAGTCGCATATACCTCGGAGAGATCAAACGTCTAGAATACTAATACAACAGGACAAGTTACAACATAATAATATAGTCTGCTGCGTTCAAACATTATCGGTGATATTAAATTCCGACGATGTCGATATATTTACAATTTTAATGAAACGTCAAATTAATTTTTTTTAAATAATATGAGTACATACTTTTAAAAATTGGTCGTAATTTATTATGATAGCTGCAAGTGCAATATTTCTAACAAAAACAACACTGTTATTTACTATTAATAATAACTGTACTAAAGTAATTATAAATACACTATAAATGTATGTAAATTATTCATGTGTAGAAAATATAGTTTGGATAAAATGGTTTTAAATTTAATCACACTGCTATACCGCCATGAAGTGCTTAGTGCTATTATTGAATAGCTTCTTCAATCAAGCCAACCATATGACCTATTATGTATCCCTCCATTGTGCTTATTGTAAACATATTTTATACAGATTGTACAAATTAAATAAATATGACAAAAAAAATAAATAAAAAATTTAATCACATTTATTATACTCCACAACTAAATAGTCACATATTGAATAAAAAAATAAACAACAAATATTATAAATTATAATGATTAATTTATTTGTTAAAAT
The DNA here is from genome assembly GCA_016617965.1 of Macrosiphum rosae. Taxonomy (NCBI): domain Eukaryota; kingdom Metazoa; phylum Arthropoda; class Insecta; order Hemiptera; family Aphididae; genus Macrosiphum; species Macrosiphum rosae. The sequence goes on along the minus strand of WHPZ01583069.1, from coordinate 16,310 downwards.
AAACTTTATTTCTTAAACTGTGAATTGAAGTTGACAGAATATTTTTTACTTTTAAAATATACTTATATCAATTTGGTAAAAAAATTAAACTTACTGATTCTTATCAGTACCTATAGTCACAATGTGTTTAGTTTTCATTAATTTTTATTAATTTTATTAAATCATAACATTTTTACAACAGTGATCCGGATCATCATGCTGGCCTTTGCCTTCCGTTCTGATTCTTAAAAATACGTCCCGTTTTTAAAATTGAATAGAAATATATTACAGCCAATTTTGTTTTTTTTCTATTTTAGTAGCTATAGTATCTAGATAATATATTTGGGCATCTTGACAATCAAGACGATTTAAAACGCCTATACAAAGCTAAAATTACTATTCCCGTTTCAAAAAGTGAATGTGAGTAAAATTGTAGTTCAACGAATGAAATTATAAAACCTTTAAAAGCTGAATTAATCATAATATTAATACAGTTTATTTATTTTTATTCACAAATCGTGTAAGTCCATCACTCACAGGAATCTTATCCCAAGAATTATACAAAATATGGTTAGCATTCATCTGATGATACTGCTAGTCGACAAATTCAAAAATAATTACAAATAATGCGAGGTACAGTGGAAATCGTTAAAAAAATGTAAAATGTAAAATTATTTATTTATATATTTTTTTACATTTGTAAGTAATTATTCATCTGGCTTTCATGATTGTACTTTAACAAAACATGCTTTTACAATTTAAAAAAAATATAATCATTTTTATAACAAGTAAGAATTATATTTGGTAGTATTATATTATATTAACGTTTATTCATGTAGATAGTGTTTAATTCACTGATATTCAGCAAATACACATACACAATATAATATACCTAATATATTATAATAATATGTATGTATAAAAAAATCATATAAAAAATTACATTTTGACTGTGACACAGTAAATACTTATATTAGTAATACTTCATATTATTTATTTATTTTTTATTTTTTGATCTTAAGCCCGGCATCTATGGCCATTAGTTGTATTGGTTTCGTACGTTTTTAATGTCGGTAGGGGTGGAACACGCGTGTGTTGAGTTTGGCAGAAATTTTGATTGGGCACCCGTAGGTATCTGCCATGCCCGGGTGGGCTATTGCAGCACTTGTTCTCCGGACACCGTGACTTGCCCGAAGAAAAATGCCGCTCGTGACCAAGGAATCGAGCCGGCGTCGGGTGCGTCGCAACCGACGCCTTAGACCGCTCGGCTACTCCGTAAACCCTTCATATTATTATATTTAATAAGATATATATTTTTCACCCAGTTCCATGAAGTATTTACAACGACCCTTGGTAAGGGCTAAAACATATTATGTATTATCCTAATAAATTCTTAATATTTTACTCGGGAAGTCTGGACACAATTATATTTAAAAATCATTAAACATAAATATTATTGCCCTTACCCACTTACATAGAATGTACAAATAAATAGGAATATAGGTTATTTTGTTTTTGAAATATCTTGCGGACCTGAAACAAAACCTCTCAAGTGCATCACATGATCACATGTGTATATTATGTATAACATTTTTTTACAACAGTATACTCGGTGTACCTATATGGAGCATAAAATATAGCACATAAGTTAAAATTGTGGTACATTTCCCTCAGACGAGAATAACATAAAAGGGCCATTCAAAATTATGTAGGAAAATGTGAGAGATTTCACTAGGCCCTAATGCAATCCCTGCCAATTTTGTAATCTAGATAAATCTGTATAAATTATAAATCTATACCCATACAGTTTATACATGTTTATGTGATGTGTGCAGTATAATACCTGACAAATGTGTTAAATATATGTATTGATTCAGTTAAACAATATTCTATATTTCCTTTTAAAAAAATTGAATTTATATTATTAAAAAGTGTATTTTATTTGGTGGGTGCCTATATACGTTTATTCAAAATCTAAAATGTAGCTGAAAATACATGAATAAAACATTTGCACTATTGAATTTCCAACCAAATACGCATATTGCATAATATGTACAATACTACAATATACATTGTTGTACCAATATGCAGTGCAATATTATGGAGTTAGTATAAATACATGTTATAATGTTATTATTTCAAGCACATTGAAGCACCTTTTGGGCATGTGGCGTGGCGTATTTATTTTGGTAAACTATTAAATAGTTCAATATTATTTCAAGCTTGCTAATTTAATCTACAATATTTATTTCCTTTAAATGCATTATTTTGTTTTACACGCTGAACAGCTAGACACGGCAACCCATTTATTGTAATGTTATGTGGAATGTGTTCAAACGAAAATGCACACTAACACATTATAAAATATGTATTACGAGCCTAAACGTGGCTCTTTATGGATTAATGTTCATACAAGCATACATATATTTACTACGAGTATTATATTATTAAACTATGTAGATATGTATAAAAACTAAAAAAATAAAATAGCTTTTTGAAATAATTGTTTTTATTACTATGACGTACTTGTACTGAGTATAGTATGAGAATAAAAACAAACAAGGGTCTCTGGTGAGACAAAAATAATTATATATTACATAAACGCGACAAGAACATAGTTAACATATTAATTAAAATTAACAGCTATTTAATTATAAGCTGGAGTGTGTGTGAGAGTCGTGTATGTGTATTTTAAAAGGATAAGTACCTACGTAAATATTACCATCATAAAATGATTACCAGCTAATGTAGTTAATGTAATAACGCTCAATGAGGGTTGAAATGGATTGGGTAATCATAGGTATATGTGATGATTATTGCGGAATGGTATGGGTATCGTGATGATAGAATTGGTCATCGTCCAAAATAGAGTAACCGTAATTTCCGCAAAAATAATAAATTACAAACATCCTAATACCTTTTGATCTGAAAAGTCGAAGAGATAGCGATAAACGCCGAATTTTCAATTTAGATGACGCCGTAGGGGGTCCGAGGGACGTTAGTAGTAAAATAATTTACTATAAGTACATTTGGATCGATCACATAGTTTAATGAAATATAAAGAAGAAAAAACCGGGGAAGTAACTGTCTGTGTATAGTAGGTAGCTAAGGTGCCTACTGTATTTCATCATATAATTGAACTGGGTCGCCGTATTGTATTAGTTATAGTGGTATTTTAATTTAACGATAAATTATTATTTTTGAAATTATTTTTCTTCTAGTAATACGGTATGTTGAACTAATTTTTGTAAAAATTTTCCTACGAACAAGGTTTTTAAATTGCAACAAAATAACTAGAACCATTATTTTTTGTTTAAATATCGAATTTCTTCGCCATTTGAACTTGAAATATTAGGTATTGTCTATAAAATAAAATTGTTCATTTGAATATTTTGATATTATGGTAGGTATTTAGATTCTAGATTCAATAAATGGTTTCATATAGAACAGCATGTGAGTAATCTACCCTCTATTATTTGATAAATTAGATAAGACGTATCGACACGTTAATGTATATTTATATTTATATTTATAGGCCCAAATAGAATTCAATTGTCCCCCAAACATTTCCTATTTTTCTTTTAAGCTCATTCAATAATATTATATTGTTCTTCAGCCCCTCCCCCCCTTAAATATAAAACGCTATTGGGCCTATGTGTGTACATTAATTATCTGATATGAAGTAACATAATATTTTATAATCGCTGCTGTGTAGCGGGGATATCCACTTTTACATCGATTCAACAGGAATTTAAAATCAAACGTTCGGTGCAGACGTGACAAAAAACATAATATATAAAAATAAACAGTACCCACTCGGGACTTCCATTTCAAACGATATGGTGCTAACTCCAAAAGCGATTTCAGAGTGTATAATAACCACTTATTGGCAAAAAAAGCGCCCAGCTGTTCATTCATCAACTTGTACTTCACAAAACTAAAATCTGTAGCAGACCAGTATCCGCATTTTGTGCAAAATAATCCATAATTGTGTCAATTTTATTCGGCCCGATCAATCAGCGGTAATATAGTAAATAATAATAGAATGTTTGCTAAAGTCGTATTATAGTTTGTAAAAAGTTGCCATAAAAATTGGGTAATATAGCATCAAGTATACATAGACGTATTGGAAATTATCACACTTCGGTGCAATCGTATTTGCCCTCTCGTCTCATATAGGTACGATGGGGGGGTTACAAACTTATAAATAAATTAACATCATATATAGGTACGTGCTGTGCAATTAATGATATCCAACACAGAAAACTTCACATTAAATATCAATATTCAAGGGACTCGAATACACGACCACAACTCATTGGTGCTTTTCCATACGCAGGTACAATATATATACATATAATTGAGTATTGACTAGCTAAATTCCCCGCGTTGCCCAAAAAAAAAGCTCAGATTGTTCAAATCCTTTTGGGTGCAACACGCTGCGAAAGCAATGTCTTTTTAAGTGTAAATGATATTACATTTTAATGTATTATAGCCATCCCGACCGACGTTGTCCGTGAGATTCGCAGCAGTATATTATCAGGTAGGCAATCTATCTGCGGTAGAACGAGGAGCCCGTGTGGTTTGTACGTAATAGTGTATAATTTAACTCTGAAGTATCAAAGTTATACCAAGTTTGTCAATTTTACTTGATTCAACCTGCGGTGGATTAATATTTAATGATACCTATCTACATAATTTCACAGGTTCACCACGATTTAATATCATCATAGTACTATTAAATATGTCATTACCAAAAAACCATAACAAATATCTGTACCCGTGTACTCATTATAACACCCAAAATTATACAACATTCAATATTCATACTCACTCTGTAATAAAATAACATCACAATATCCAATTATTACTATTAAAACCTAATAAATATTTGTACCTATGCACTTTAATTTTATTCAAAATATGTACAAAACTATTAATAAACATATATATAAATGCATGTATAATGTAGTTAATCTTACAAAATCTTAATATTTTAAACATATTTACATTGTCTTACTTTGCTCAGTTTGCAACAAAGCGAATATTAACTTATTTCGTTATTGACCGTTTTATCTGGTTGTGAAATATTAAAATGACGTTATAATTTATATCCAAAAATTGTGCTTGTATTATTTCAAACATCAACACCACCAAATTCTCCACAAAATTCTAGTCTCCATTCCATTGTAATCGAATCAACAACGTCAAACAGGTAAGAAATTATATTGGTATACATTCACACAACTTCAACAACAGAATTACCACTAGCAACAAGTTGATAAGACACACAGACTCAGGTGTACCAAAAAGCAACATAGGTAACCTAACGTTTATAAATCTATACTCACGAGTCACGATCTCTACCAATCGTAATAATATATGCTTTAATTAATAGTAAAGATAAGATAAAGAAAGTCGACATTCCAAATTACATTAATTATTAATCATTGAAATAGCTAACTACTCCACCTTTAGTTATTATATATTATTATAAGGTAAAGATTCGTCGATACATACTTATTTTTGATACATTATAAATACAATGACTTATTACAAATTCCTACCTAACCGTACTAAAATCCGATAAATGAAAAAAAACCAAACACTCGTATATATATATAGATAAAGAAGAAAAATAAAAAAGGAAAAATAGGAAAACAAAACAACTTAACCCTTACAACATATTTTTCGTTGGTCAGTCGTCGAATAGTATCGGACGACGGACAGCGTGGTTGATTCGGAGAGGAGACCGGTAGTTACCAGTGGCGTAATTAGGAATTTGGTTTGGGGGGGGGGGTGTACGTTTTAG
>WHPZ01583067.1:0-14845 GCA_016617965.1 Macrosiphum rosae | reverse complement strand
AACTATAATAGTTGACTAGTAAGTTGAGTGTAGGTTTAATTATTTTATCTTTTTCTAGTATATTTGAAATTTTTAACAAAAAACTGTAACCAGGATTCTCTTGCTCAATAATTACAACTATATAATACAATAATTAGATATTATTAAAGTATACAAACTGGATTCTGTTAAATGCTCAAATTATTATATTATAGGTACTAGGTAGGTACTTCCCTACGTCAATCGTAGGAAAATTTAATATTTATACAGGGGAACGTGTAGAAGAGCAAGGACGCTGTAATGGATTGAACTTTTAAAGACACTATATAAATACTTATAATAAATTAATAAATGATAATTTTATTTTTTAAACTTAAACTGAATATTATATGTATAATAATATAATTAATATTATGATAAGTTATTAATTGAATAACGTTTTTTTGAAATAGATTTAAGTTTTAGAAAGTTCGCTAGGAGGTGAATCTAAAGAAATTTACATTTGTATAACCCTACTTTGTCCCAGGTATAATCTGCAGAACAAAAACATAATGATACTAAAATACTTACTCGGTAGGTACTCGAGTGTGCTGTGTACATATCGGTATAACTACCATATCGGTCATTATTATATACATTAATATATTATTAGATATTGTTATATAGCTATTAGCTATATATAGTGATTATTACTTGCAGGTATAGGTAATGGTATGTGTATTGTGTATGTGTAATATGGCTATGCCAAGTAGAATGGAACAGAATTCCGTTTGTCGTAAACTATATTATATTAACATATACCTATTTGTATTACTGTATTGTATTAGGTAGATATACATACTACATACCTACTGTATTGCGATTGGTGAAATATATAATACGTGCCTACTTAATACATATAATGTACTATACATAATTATTCAATATGATGTTACATTTAAATTGCAAAATAGATATTTTTTCACTGTTAAAAATCCGATTTTAATATATTTTATTAACCTTAATTAAGTCATTGCATTATATGGAAGTATTTGTTTTTAAACAGTTATGCATAAAAAAATGTAACTGTATTTTAGACAACAATATATTAAGTATTAAATACCTAGTTATATCATTGAAATACTATTAGTATTTATAATCAATGGTTATATGTATTACACACGTTGTCTATGTTCAGAATTAGATTATATCGGTATATACATAATATAATATGTTATACATACAATATACCTACTGGTCACTCATACTGATACCGATACCTATATTAAATTATTAAAATATCTTTTAAGGCCTATATGGCTATATAATATGTTGTTACTCATTAAATATTACCAACCTCTTAATTATATAATAATATGGATTGTAAATAATAAATTATATACGATTGAAATACCTACCTATATACCTATGGCTTTGGTTATAATACGTAACACCACAACTCTAAAGTACCTATGTTATTTGCGTTAATTAGAGATGGACGATAATCGTTCCCTGTAAAGTATTTAATGTAGGTAGGTATTCGTTTTTAAATTAACACGTTTATAATTTATTGAACCTCAATTTGGTTGTGATAATAACACAGAATATAATAACAATAATAATAACAACAACAATAATAATAATAAGCCGACCTTCGTGTTAAAATTAAAATAGTTGCGTTGTCTGCGTCATCTGGTTTTCGAAAGTTTTCATGTGTCTAGGCCTTAGACTCTAAAGAATCCTTTTGACGAAGCAAATTATATTTGAGTTTATTGTGTAAGTCGGATGACTAACTGGATATCAATTATGACCTATGAGTAAGTAGTCGAAAACTCCATTGCACAATTAACGAAAAATTATTTCATCGTTGAAATTGTAATGTAGGTACACTAATAATAACGTTTATATTTTGTAAAGGCTGTACACACTGGACATCGTCGAATACCTATGCGCTAATTCAAATTAAGTATAACAAATATAATATTAATTATAAATTAAAATACTGTAATCAAACTTTCAACTAGACAGGTCCAGAGTGCACATAGTAGTAAGTTATTAAATTATTTTCAAATTCACTTTAAAAGTATTAATGTATTATCTAAATTCTAAAATGTAATTTGGTAATTTAGGTACCTATAGGCTATATTTATGAAAAATATTTGTGTGTATGATTGAGGCACAGAGCTCGAAAATCGCAGTGGGTACCTGCAAGTACTCCTATACAGGTCTTATTATAATATTATTGTCCCCGTTATTTTAAGTTGATAGTTGTTAGGATCTAAATCAAAATATTTCATACAGTCATTGAGTCATACCTGTTTTAAAATATTTTTTTTATGAAGTTATACCTACAACTTACTTTACTAAATCCAGTTATCAGTATTATACTTATTTGTAATTGGAGTTTGGACAATTGGTACAGAATCTTAAATTTATAAATCACTATTAACTTATCAAATAGGTACGAGGTACCTATGATCACAACATTATAATATGAAATAATGAATATAGTAAATATAAAAATAAAAATAATTTAATGTAGGTAAAGCCGGTAGAGTTAGGTCTGTCTGCAGAACTTAAGAGTTAAGACATTAGCTGTACCTACGTCCTACATACAATTTAACATTATGGTAATTACTCATTATTACATGTAGTAGTTCGTGCTATTGACTATATATATAATTAGAAAAGAAAACATGTTGTTAATTATTTTCAATTTAAAACTATATTATAATAGATATTAGGTATTTTGTATTTAGGTACCTACAAACTACTACTAATGCAGGTATACCGCGGTGTACGTGATATATCATATAATATGCAATGACACTATTAAAGTAACATAAAATAATATGCACTAGTCCGTGTACCCAGCCAGGTTTTTTTATTGGGGGGAGTTTTAATTTAATATATAAATACTTCTTGGGGATCTGTTCTCACATCTAATATACTTTTGAATTATACGGCCGAAGGGGAAGGGGTGTTTTAACACCTGACATAAGTGGCATATACCTACTAATATTAATGTTCTACAGTTTACTGTTTTTTAGGCAATATTATAAAAATCGGTATTCTTATATATATATTATACTTATTAGTTATTACTATTGTAACTTACTATAGTTACTATATAGGAATACAGACATAGGTACAGTCATAAATATATTACACTATTATACATATAAGTAGTAGGTGTAGGTTACATAGGATATGCCCATACTGATGAACCTATAAGCATTTTAAAATTGTCCTATACATATAAATACCTACTTTATATACCAATTGATGCATAAATATATTTATCGGGGTAGGTACCTACTATCAGTAACGTACGCAAGATTTTAGTTCGGTTAGGGTCGTAATAACCGTGCTAATAATCGATGGATGATACACCGTATATGACGATTATGGCAGACGTTTTGTAATGTTCTAAATCAGCAAAAAAATTTGAACTAAACTGAAACTGAAATTAATAAGTCTTATGAGTAAAATTGTTTGTTTAATATGGAACAGCCGATAAGTAGCTTTCCCCTGATCACTATGGTGCACTGGAGCTGCGGCTACTTCGACTTAATATAATATACTAACTATTAATACCATAGTCCATAGTACAATACGATATATTATATAGAGAATAGAGATTATCTATTATCTACATATAATATATCATATCGTATTATTATCACCCATGTCCATTGTACCTACATGTTATAAAATCATCGTGTTTATCGCATTAGATATAGTATAAAACAAGTTGTTGTTGTATACTTGTATAGTATATGGTATATCTATGGTTTATCGAGTTTGTGTAGAAATTACCTATAATTTTCATTTAATTATTAAACGAAAATAATAATATTCTTTGATCACGAATAGTATTTGTATATTATCATATCATACGGTTATTAAGACATCCTATAAATTGTTTGTGGTCACCGCAGGTCTTAATTCGTAAGTACGATTGTACGAACACGAAGTGACCAAAAGACGACGATATAGGTATATCGTATACGAAGTAACCAAAATACGACGACATAGGTATATCCTATACGGTGTCGGTCTGAACTCTGAATCGTATGATGGCCAGTATAGGTACAGCAAGTAAGAAGTCGTAAATATAGACCAGTATAGTAATTAGTAGTATGTAGGTACTATATTATATTTTAATATTTATATAGGTACTGGCGTACTGCTGCAGTGAAAAGCATCTCCGCGTCGGCCCACGACAACCAGTCCGGCGTTGAACGTCTCGCGAGCGCCTGCGCTGTACGTGACGTCATCGTCGTGAATGCGGTTCGTTCACGGGGACCGCGACCAACTGTTGAACTGCGTGGCCTACATCCGGAAATCCCGTTACCCGTGCCACTTGTTCGGCACCACCAGACGCCAAGCGCCGCGCATACGTGTTCGGGGGGCCCGGCAATCGCGTTATTGTGGTATTATTATTATTATTACTATCATATACGCGACAGTAACGAATACGGATCGGTAACGCGTTAACGTATCGTGCCCGGCACAGAAATTTCACTCGTACTCGTAGTGCAGCGACTTGTTGTACAGCTACAACACTCGCTTATTGGCACAACGTATTATTACATATTTCATTATTATTTATATTATAAATACCTACCTCTACGCATTTACACGTATGTTTGGGTTACCGGGAATTGTGGGCAAAGGTGTCTTCGAAGGGAACGGCAGCGGCGGCAGCAATCGGAGCCGCAACAACGACAAGAGCAATAACAGCAGCAACGGAAACAAGAGCAAAACGCTCACGTATCTGCTGTGGCTGGTCGGCGGAGTGTGCGGCCTGCACCATTTCTACTTGGGCAGAGACCTGCAGGGCGTACTCTGGTGGTGCACGTTCGGTGGGTATTTCGGATTCGGTTGGCTCAGGGACCTGTTCTACATCGGCGAGTACGTGGCCGACGCCAACAAGGACGAGAAGTACATGAAAAAAGTCGACTACATGGTCCGCGTGTACGAAAAGGTGAGCGCTGGTATAGGATTTATCCGGGGTGGATGGTCCTGATAGTCTCAATGTGACGTGTAGAATTAGACTTTTATACATTTACACGGCATGAAAATAGATACTCATCGGTTTGCTTGCACAAAAAATATAGCATTGTTTATACTTTTTTAAGAATATAAAAAATTATTTTATAATAGGTAGAATATTATATTTTGACCTTATTACATTTACTAGGCGGTGTAATATCCACGTATTTACTATTTAGTATTATAATAATATATTACATGATAATTATGGTGGTCTGGAGATGTGACACTTAAAAATAGTACCTATAGTATGAGTAGGTATTAAATATTAATACTTACCAGTTACCATTATTTATACGTAATTCCATTGATTCTAATATAATATATTATATAAGTACTAGTATTTATAATCAATGGTATAATATACGTATCTTATTTCTTACTTTATTATGTTTACATTTTTCCAGTAATCTGTGTAGGTATATTTACATGTAATGTTAGCCTTTTTTTTCACGTACGTGGGTACACACTACACAGTATGGATTTTTTTTACCTGTCCTAAAAATGTATAACTTCACCCACCCACAACATGAATGTTTTCAACATTTATGAACCCGGCATATAATATACCTAATTTACGACGTGTATTAATTATTAAATATCGACACGAGCACACGACGACGATATTATTAAATCCGTCGTCTATGAAAATAATATATTCGGTGGGTAGGTTTGTACCTATGTAGCTTTCCCAACGTAGGTACGTTGGCATACTTATAAATAACTATTTATACATTGCGTTTACGATGTGACGCGGAGGCAGCCGGAAACGTCTCGGTCGGTTAGAAAAAGTGTCAGACGAAAGAAATGGAACGCGGTCCGTTTTCCACCCATATATATATAAGGTATACGTGCCGAAACGATTCATCAACGGCCGATGACATATTAATAATATTTTTTATCTCATTCGTTATTGAAACTCAGATACCTTGATTACCTACAACTTACCTATTTCTATCGTTATTATTTGTTGAGACTACCTATTTTAAGAATTCGGACAGAATAATAAATTAAAATGATATAAAGCGGCTCATAGGACACAACGCGATGTTTTTAAAAATATAGATAGGTCAACCATATACTATATTGTAATATTGTATAATGCGTAGGTAGGTATAATATAATATATTATTATACCTTTATCGGGCCTGAATGATCGAAATCAATAAAATTAATGAACAGTCCATGGAATTAAATTATATGGTATAAGATATAACACTAAACACATATGGTCGCAGTCGCAAATATTCAATATACCTGTTGACTGTTTATGCATATTATACTATAGGTATCACATATGTATAATATTCCTACATATTATTTACTTAGGTTTATACGTGGTTGTTTTGTGTGACGTGGTTAAGTATATTATTATTCTCGGTCCAGTAACTCTAAACAAATTCCTCAATAACTATTTATCATTTATAAATCTTATATTATGCAATTATTCAATAAATGTATCTAAACGAAAATAACAAATATAGGCTATGATTTAAAAAAAATTCTAAATTTACTATACTTTTATTACCTTTTTAATTTATTGTTCATTATCGGATATTTCCATCTATATTAAGTTGTATGGTTTAATCTTTGTTTACCTGAGGTTCAACAATAATATTTTATTACAGTTTCTTATCTTATACAATAAGCTATATAATATATTATTTATATCTACGACTTACCTATGATTGTACATATTTTGTGTAACGCGCTTTTATGATGTCTATTTACATATGCTGGTGAATAAAAATAATGAAATAATAATTTTTAAATCTTAAAGAAAAATGATATAAATATTTATAATAAATTAACTGTTTACTAAAGTAAACCTATATGGTTATATATCAATCAATTAATGACATGATGTAAAAACAAAATTATAAGTGTTTAAAATGATTAATACTTTCAACATATTATAGTTATAGGCTATAGGTCTGAAGGTATATATTATACTACTTATATATACTTATGTATATTTTAACTTATATAAAAATTATAAAATCTATCAGTACAGTAGTACATGTTGCTTAAATAATGCATTTGGGTTTTGTAAAAATAAAATGTATTATATATTTATATTATATATCTACCATGTGTGTCATAGTTTTACGAGCATTCTGAAATGTGATAAACTACCCTGCTGTCTGAGACTTTTTTTACTGCTTTGAAAACAGCATAAAAGGCTAAAGCGATTGTAAAAGTCACAACAATACCTATAATTTGGTTTTGTTGCATAATAAGACTTGTGTCTTGAGTACAAACCTGTTACCTGTATATATGGCTCACCAACCACTATATTTTAATATATAAATATTAAATTTAAATAAAATAACAATTCTTTTCGGTACCTAACAAAAATCATGTTGGAAAAATGATATTTGTTAACCGGCCCCTTCTGCGAGGAGAGTTCGGCACTTGGACTTGTGAGGAATTTAACCTTGAGAATACTACACGAACACAATATGAAGGTTAATCACCTTTATTTCTTAGAAATGGTATATTACCTACTATTAAGGAGGGTTCACAACTCGTCGTGTCCGTGTACTCGTGTAAAATATTTTTTTTATGAATGGCTTACCGAATGAGGTTCTAAAAATGTAATCGTAATATCGTATCTACCCACACGGTGCCATATTATTGACTATCGCGAAGTTGAATTTATAATCTTCGACGATTGAAAGTTAGGCATTTTTGAGTTTTGACCGCTTTGACGTGTTGTTACATTCCGGTTCGCTGATAATCCTAATTCGTAATAATATAAATTAGTAATTACAATTTTGGTAAATCTATTGTTTTTATTTGTAAGATGTTAAAAATTATAATATTATTTCGGAATACACATGACACTACGGTAACTGTGAACACACCCCCCCCCCCTTTAAGGCTTGTCGAACATAAAATTAATTTTATTTAATAAGATGTACATTTTACACGTACATTAAAACCACTAAACTCTATACCCTGGTATATTACTGTATAGTTCAGTGATTAAAACTCCATAGTATTGTAACGGTTTTTTCGGTAAACCAGTTTCGGCAATATTACTGGAATTTACTGCTCATTTTGCATAGCATTAACAAATAACAAGATCAACGGTATCACGACGATTCGGGATACTCGATAATATCACAGATTACTGATTAGTGATAATATTATAGCGTATACCAACACACCAGCGGCGTCCTGCACACGTTCAATAGACTAGCGATGTCCGGTCTTATCGGTAGATGGCGGTTTATGACCCCGAAACGCTCTCACTTGTGACGCTCCGTTCGCAACTGCATAGTATATAAGGAACGTTCAGACTCATACCCTTCACCTCACCTCCGTTACCTTACCATCGGGTCCACACTCTTGGCGCGGTAACCGAGCGGTTACCGATTGTCCACATCACGACCTGAGGAAAGTCCCCGGACCTCCGGCAGAGAGTGCAACCGGCTTAACGGCCGTTCGATTCCGCCCCGCTCGTCCGAACACACGACGGAAGTGAACGGTCGCGTGCACGCGTCCGTGATCCGTAGGACGTTTGTGGGCGATTTCGACTGGTCCTAGACATACAGTATGTAAAGGGAGGGTCGCGCAAGTGACCCTTGACTTAATGGGGCTTATCAACGGAGGTGAGGTTCCAATTTTTTTTTTCATTTTATTTAAAAAAAATTATTATTATTATTTTCTATGTATTTTTTTATCATTCATATTATTGAATTATTCCCTAAAACAGAAATATTATTCTCCGGTGGCTTCACGGCTTTAGAAAAACCGTTGGACAACGTTTTTGAAAATATATTTCTTAAGCAAACGATTACAGTAACAATGTTGTTTTAATTAGTATTTTGGGATGATTGATTAATATATAGATTTTGAACGGTAAAATAATAATCGAACATCACAGCAATGAACAACTTACAGAAATTAGAACTAATTAACTAATGTATAACAATGACAGCTAGGTATCTATTTGCCACCCAAATATATAAACATATTTTATATATTATGTAGTTGTATATATCTGTGATTAGGCATTTTATTATAATCGATAATATTAATATAGGTATCTATTTAGTGTACCTACCACGGTAAAAATATTACAATATAAGAGTATAAAACATTAAAACCCAAGTATAAAATATGTATAAATGTCATAATTTAAGTAAAATATATTTTATTCAATGGAAAATGAAAATAATGTGTAAGATAATTAAGAATGAACTAAAAATTAACTTGAAAGCATGTCCTAACTAATCTTCCAATCTATGACATAGTATAATATTTGTTATTTAAACTTTAAACAATATAAATGTCTGACTTGTTTTACTATTTTTCAGCCACCGTTTTCTACGGTTCGATTCACTGGAATGGTAGTAGTGGCATATCTTTTCAGTACTGTTGTATCTCTAGCAATACCCGAAGACAATGTGGCAGGTCTTAGTTGGCAATGGTTACAAGTATTTACTCCTCTAGCTGCTGCTTTAGGTAAGTAATAAATCACTTTATTCTAAATAGTAACGCTATTGAGACCACACTAAAATAATATTGTCTATAGCATTATTTTTTTGTTAATTTTATGTACGTCAGACATCAGTATTATAATATTTAATTAATGATATGTACGTATATTTAAAACCTTACTATATGAAATATAGTCTGTGACCATACTGCCAAGTTAGTAAATTATTGTTATTGTAGTACTCACGTTATATACATTTTGTCATATTGCTTTCTAAAATTTATTTTAATAATATTTGTCCTCAGATTTTTTGAATCTTTTTTGAAAGACATTTGTGAATTTAAAAAATTGATCTTTGCTTAATATCTATAATATGTTGTTGATGTATAATTAGACAAAATATATGATTATTGTTTGGTAAAAAATTCAATAACGTAGATAGTGTTGGCTTTGGCTACATTAATTACTAAAAACAAAAATATGATTAAACTCGTATAATTTTGTTACAGTCATTAGTCGTACCATACTGCCATGTTATGACTTGTAAATGTAGATTTATTATACATCTAAAAATTAAGAAGAATTTTCCATTAGACATAATATGAGTTCTTAAATTATTATTATGTAAAATTAATTTAATATTTACCAAGTACTTATATATTGTTGTTGATTAATTTTCAGGTGTATGGGCCGTGGGAAACATTGGTCATGAAACAGGATCTATTAAATGGCCTTTAATATGCGCGTACTTAGTACCCATGGTTGGTAATCCGTTGAAATCATTTATTTTTGATAAATGGGGCTATGATATTGATGAATCTACATCATTTGCCATAATGATATTATCTGCAGCATGGTCATTTGATCATTTGGAAAAACGGTGGAGACCAAAAAACCAAAAGGCCCCAGGCACCTTAAAGTAAGCATTTATGAAAAATATAACTTTAATATTGTAAGAAGTTATGATTAAAAAGGAATAAAAAAAAATTATAAATCATATTCAAATTTTTAATATTTTTTCAAAATAACTTATTTGTTTTGAAAACTTTGGTGGATGCCTTATCTGTTCAATATTTACTTATTTATCTAATTCAATTTGCAGGCGAATCGTTGTGATCAGTATGTGCTGTTTATTATACATGGCTTTATGGAGTAGTTATTTGTATTTCAACGCCAAAGTAACTGATGAAGATGGAGACGAAGTACCATTCCACGAGGCACTAGGACATTTTTTCAGTTCACCATGGTGGTTAGATGTAAAACAATCATTTATTGATGTATGGCAATTTGCCCAAGAACATGGGTGGATGGAGACTTGGCGACAAATAGTTTCATTATCTGATCCTTCGGGTGAACAAAATGCTTTTAAGGTAAAATTACACAATTTAATAAAACTTAATAAATTAAAAATGTATATATTTGTTATGTAAAATATGATAAAATAGATTAAAGCTAAATTTATGTAAACTAACATTGAATGAATTTTTAAAAATATTTAGAATTTCTATACACTTTAACAACTTTATTATTTATGAATTTATTGTGTGCAGATTTTTATAAAATTATAATATTTGTTTCCTTTTTATATTTATGGATATTTTTCAGTTATCATTAAAAGTCATAACCTTGCATATTAACGCATATTTTTATACTTATTAAATATTGAAGTGAAATTAAATTGTTACTGTTTTCAAAATCTAATAAATGTATAAAATTATAGGTAATACATTGTCCAATAGACAATTTTAATAATACCACTTGTTGACTGAAAACTTATTTATTTTTTTGTTAACTTATATCAATTTTATAATTTTTAACAGGAAGTTAACTTTCTGGTTCATAATCTTGTTGAGCAATTCAAGTAGAAAAGTTTTTGTTTTGCAATAAGTACCTCGCAATTAAGTTCCTAAAGTTACTTTCAAGTTTCAACCAATAATAATGTTTCTATGTTTTCATTATTTTTACTGCATATTAAGATACTTTTTAGTGCATATAAATCCGTGTTCTATTGATGAGCATTATATTTGGAGTTAAAACGTCGTCCATATATTTACATACAAGTTATAATCAACCATACCTATTATTTTATATTTAAGGTGCTGGAATTAAGATCAGGAGCTACACAAACTGAAATAAAAAATCAATGTCGAACATTAGCAGTTAAATACCATCCAGATAAAGCTAAAGATGACGTAACTAGGAACGATGTGCAAAATCGATTCTTTGAAGTACAGCAAGCATGTGAACTGCTATCAAATAGTAGAGCTAAAAGGCGAAGAAGAAATAAACAATTTAATGAAGAGCTTTAAGTTGCATTATTATTTTTTGTTTTATACCTATCATAAAAATCATAATTATTTATAAATTTACTGTGATAAAACCAAATTGATGATATTTCGACATAATTTAAGAATTGTATTTTTTTTTATAAATGCAATTGGTCAAGACATTAAATCCTTATGTGATGGATAATTTTAAAATAAAAATTACAATAGTGTAATTTTTTCTATGTTAACTTAACACTATATGTTATTAAGCCTTTGTCAGATTTATAATATGTATTTTAATTTTAGAAACGTTCATTATCATTTAATAATTTATTTTTCTATATTATTGTCCGATAAGACACTAGAATAACATTCTATAAACACTCATTATGTATGAATTTATAAATTTTATAGGTAAACCAAATTCAACACTAAGTTTATATAGTTTTTTAGAACCATAAATGTAATGTTTTCGAGTTTTCAGTATCTCGAAGTTCCTATATAATAATAATAATGTTTAGTTTGTTTTTAATATGTAATTAACTTATAACTCCAAACTTTATGATTTTATTGTTTGTTTAAAATTAAATAATTTTAATTTACCATATAGCTTAGTGTAATTGATTTATGCCAATTGGCTTCAAGCCATGACTGTACTTTCAGAATAATATTTCTACCTGTTTTTGTAGAATCAAATATTTTGTTCTGTAAATATAATATATTTATATTCATTACCTACTTTATATGGGTAATTTAATTTTAGGAGTTGGGAAATAGTTTGTATGTGTTGTTAAAATGTAGATCATAGTAATTAACTTTACAATACGGTGTCATTATCAATATTGTAATGCTATAGAAGTTTTTTTGTTTTGTTATCAAACCATTAGATAGATAGTTCATAAACTTCATAACATTTAATATACTTAGAACAATGGTAAAAAAAAACATTTATATGATATGGTTTATTGACTTGTTTGTGTAATTAGTATTTAGTATAATTATAATAACAGCAATGAAAAAATATTTAGCATTAGGTAATGATATACATATTAAATTAAAAATAATTAATAAACAATATCTGAAAGAGCACCTTAATAATTGAGAATATTAATACTTATTCTTTGACATCAATCGCTTTGTACAATTTTATTTCATCAATCATTTAATACATTTTTTTTCAACAACAGTCAACAATTATATAAACAAACAAATACCTATCTACATAGTTTTCTCTCATACATTTTTGATCAACGTTACATAAATATCCTAAATTTTTGGATGAAATTAATTTCACCGAGTTCTAAGCCAACTTACATGTTAATATGGAGTTTAGAAAAAAAGTATGAGAAATAATTAGGGTAGGTACACATAATACCTACAATTCAGAAAAAATAATTAACAAAGGATATTATTGGCCAGTTGCCACCGCTATGTTTTCTGTATCAAGATTCAAGATATTTGTATCCTATCGGTTAAAGATAAATAACAGGAATATTATATTTTATTTCAAATGGGCAAAATCAATAATAAATACAAAAGTATAAAATATGTACCTAATGCATAGTAAATATTTTTTCAATTATATCATTTAATATCGTTGCAAATATAATAATAATTATCAAAATTGTTTCTTAATAAAGAAATTTGTAAAATAAAACAAAGAACATAAAATTATGCTTAAATTCTGGTAATTTTGAATATGCATTAGTAATAGATAATACAGTAGGTATGTTATTACAGCAAAAATCATAAATAAAGACAATGCATATTATAATATTAGGTAGGTATTGTAGGTACGCGGTCACTACACCTACGTAATCCGGCTTATCGTAATTCATAATAATTAATAATACTGATATATGATGTTATATCCTTGAATAATCGGATAATGAACAAGTGACAGGCATAAATATTAGTATAGTGTAATTTAATTTTTAAATATTATTTTAAGATTAAATTTGAAGTTTTTAATATTATTATACCTATCTATTGACATAACTGTTAAATATTTTAAACTAGGTAGGTACAATCCAAACAAATTAGAAGTAATAGTCTTACATAATTAGCAACATGGAAAACCAATTTTGCAATAAATCACATTTTTCAGAAAATAAACGGTTCTAACTTATACAGTTACAACTATCAAGAAAATAATACAATTAAAATATTTTAATTTTCAAATACCAACGTGTCTAACTATACCCACCTCTTCTTAGTGAAGAATTAAAATCATATAATATAGTCAACCCACATCGTCGATGCCTTGCTATTCAACCAACTACCTGCCGATTAAAACTTGATTTGAAAGTTTATACCGAAGCAGTACCTACTAACTATTTATTATCATGTCTTTAAACTGGGTAGATAGGTAGTTTTACATCAACCTGAACTTAATGGCTTTGGTATTCATGATGTAGATATTAATCACGCTTAAAAAAAATAAACGATGCAGTCGTAGATTGACTAAACCTGAAATCTGGCTTTTATAGGAAGATACCTACTAATAAGTATTAGCCAGCCAATGGTAACGCACTCACTGACTTAAGTCGTAAGCTGTAAGCACTTACCAATTACCATACATTTTACATAGTAGGTACCTATACCTATAATTTGAACAAAAAGGTCAATGTTATTTTTAATAATTCACAACAATGTGAATAATGCATTAGGTACTTTTGGACCATACAAATTTACTAAAATATGTAAAGAAATGGAAATTTGAAAAGAATAATCTGACGCCCGGTTCCAATGTAATGGTAATG
Source organism: Macrosiphum rosae (assembly GCA_016617965.1). Lineage (NCBI taxonomy): Eukaryota > Metazoa > Arthropoda > Insecta > Hemiptera > Aphididae > Macrosiphum > Macrosiphum rosae. The sequence goes on along the minus strand of WHPZ01583067.1, from coordinate 353 downwards.
TCCTGTAGAATCGACCGAAATTAATGATATTATTTTTGACTTATAGGCCGCATTGAACTCCGTTTTTAAATATTTTAACCTCAAACTTTGTAATAGGTTTATGTCTTCAAAAATAATATAGCTATAAGTTTTTTACAAATTACCTATGATATTAGGCATAGAGGTACCATTATTTGAAATAAAATAACAAAATCGGAGTTCAATGCGACATGTAGGATAAGTCTTCATCTATCAGATAAAATAATACTTATCAAAATCCGACAATATTCTACAACTTCAAATTAGGCCTGAAAATGTATTCCAGTGAAGTCATTTTTTTCGATATAATACACTGTTTCAACCCCCCCCCCCCC
>WHPZ01583066.1:3755-18854 GCA_016617965.1 Macrosiphum rosae | reverse complement strand
GGGGTGATTCTGGACAACCCTTATCACTTAGGGGTATGAAAAATAGATGTTAGCCGATTCTCATACCTACTGAATATGCACAAAAAATTTCATCAAAATCTGTCAATCCATTTCGGAGGAGTATGGCAACGAAAACTGTGACACGAGAATTTTATATATTAGATAATAATGAATATTCTTGGAAAAATGGGCTGGCCGCTCAGAATCGTTTTTCGTATGCTATGATTTATCATTGAATTTAAATTTAACACATCCGTTGCATCTACTCAATGACGATGTACCCCGCACCTACTACAGCGACTTCCCCGGTTTTTTAAATTAAATCTAATTTAAAATTTTTAAAATGTAATGTTCGTTTTGGTTCTCAATTATTATTGTTACAAAATTAATTATATTAACAATAAGGTTGGTTATTAGTTATTACAGTGTTTGGGAAAATTACTATTCCCCACGTTATTACGTTATTACGTTATCACGTTGTCAAACTAATTTAAGAACATAATATATTAAATATATTTATAAATTATATGTTTATAACAATATATAAAGTTATGATCTAATTACGGAATTATTTACCTTTGTTTTAATAAATTTTAAATACATGTAATGAATAATAAAGTTGGTATTACCGATATTGTGTATATTTATCTACAAAAATTAGTGCTAAATAAGTTATTACTCTATAATCACACCATATTCTGTTATCTAGAATAATAAAGAACACACTAAATAATGTTTTATTTATCCATTTGTTACATAATATAAGTTTAATATTATTATATCATTATTCATATTAGTCTTATTAAATTATTTTGTTGCATTAATTCAAGGAACAGTCGGAAAATCTGCTGTTTTAACCATAGTACCCATCCATAATTTTATAACTAATAATTTAAATATTCTCACAGAATATAATTTTAAGTTATAACCTATAAAATAATTGAAAAGTTTTGTATCCTTAATTAATTTACAAACACCATATTTACACCAAAACCAAAAATCCTATAAAATCCAATATTAGAAAGGGTTCATTTATAAAATATATATTTAAATATTTTAGTACTGAAAACCTGGAAGTTAAATTCTTAAAAAAAAACATTTTATAACTTCTAATTATATTTTAAAATACCATATTTGTGATCAATGGTGATCAATAATTTTAAAATATTATACTGGTTAGTAGTTCAAGACACTTCTTTCTTTGACTATCAAGGTCAAGGATACTACTTTATTTAAAGAAAGATGATATGGTATTATTATGATATACATTTATTACTTGCGTACCCTGTATTATAATATACGTTGTATAGGTACTTGTATAAAATAATAATAAATGTAATATTTTGAAAGAAAATTTTCTATACATTGATCACGCAGGTGTCCAATAGTGTGTATACAATAACATAACTGTACCAATGAGGCTCCCTATGCATATGCACTTCACTTCTTTTATACACGAATAACTGTACCCCATGAACAGTTATAAGCAGACAGATTTATCCAAAATGTACACCTGTGCCAGTTATTTTAAAATTAAATACATTCTTGGATAATATTTACCTGTACATTTTTCTTCAAAATTTTAAATGACGTAGTTTATTCTCATATTCGACAAGAAAAAAATCATATATTCATTTTATAATATTAATGTTATAATATGTCATAAATATTAAATACGTTATGTCTATTATCTTTCTATGTTGTTCGTCTAGGTATAAATGCAATACAAATGTATATAATGATAGAAGACTATTAAAATAATTATATGTTAAAGGTAGGGCTGGGCCGCTGAGGACTTCTAGTACTCAAAAACCTCAAAATGTGTATGTACATAATATGGATTTAAAAAGCAAATAATATGCACTTGAAATATGCACTAAAAACCTTAATATTATATGAAATATAGAACCTAAATTTATGTGAAAAAATATGATTTTAATTAATTGATAAAAACTAGAAAAATTAATTGCATGATAATCAACCAACAGACAACAGTTTATAAATTATGACGGATAACCACGATTTAAGATAGTATGGTAAATAACTATCTTAAGAGGACGTCGTACCCGCATGTGTTGTCTCCGTCTTACACACATACGACATAGCAAAATAAATGTTCGTTGGCTAGTTTCAATAGGGTATTGTCAGTTTTTATATTAGAGTGAATTGACTTATTATCAAACTTTTAGGTAAGAACAGTATCTGTGTTCTCTCGTTGGTTTTTTTCGATATTTTAATTTTTAAGTGAGTTATGGGTATGTAAAATTGTAAAGTATTCATATGCTAAAATGTTCATAACTCATCACTTAGAAATTAAAATATTAAATATAAATAACCATCGGGAGAACACAGATAATGTTTTTACCTAAAAGTTTGATAATAGGTGGATTGATTCTAATATCAAAACGACAAAACTGACAATACCCTATTGAAACTAGCAAACGAAAATTTGGTATGTCGTACGTGTGTAAGTCGGAGACAACACTTTCGGGTGAGACGTCCTTTTCAGAAAACGTGATACCCGCATGTGTTGTCTCCGTCTTACAAGCGCGTAACATAGCAAAGCAGAACAAGTGTAGCTCCGTTAGTTTAAAAATTAGAGTGAATTAACCTCTGATAAAATGTAAAGGTAAGATTATTATCTAAACAACCTCATGGACTTTTTATTATATTTTAATTTTAAAGCAAGCTATGAGTATTTTATAATTGTAAATTGATTTTAAATTTCTAAGTACACATAACTTAATTAATAACAAAATTTAAATATAATAAAAAGCTCATGAGGTTGTCTAGATAATAATCTTACCTTTAGATTTTAGAAGAGATCAATTTACTCTAACTTTTAAATAAACGGAGCTACACGTGTTTTGCCGAGCCTAAAAGTTGCTATGTTATGCACTGGTAAGACGGACAGAACATACGCGGGTATACGTCGTATACGCGGATCCCTATTTTTGGATTTATGCGTATACCTTTAAAAAAAATAGTCTTATGGGTGGGTATATGCACGATTCCAATTTATGACAGACAATTCAGTCATATTAACACCAAATATAAGTTAAAAATAATAATAATAATAAACAAATTAATACAATAATATTTTATTATGACATTAAGTACACTGTCACCCGCATAAAGTTCGATTTAATTTTACCCGACTTCGGGTTCTTGCGAAGACGATCGGAAATTGCCGTTAAAATGATTCATAATAATTTAAATTTTGTTATTAACATAGATTAATAGATAATATAGACTAATAAATGCTGTATATTTTCTAAAGTTGTTTTTTATTTTATTAGTATAGTCCATTATTTTACTGTACAATTTTTAATAAGTTTGATAATAAATAGTTATATTCTTTATGATATTTATGAATTGAATTAATTAAAAAAAAACTACGTTAGATACTGATACTTGGTACATATTACACACAGTGGCGTATATAGGAATTAATTTCGGGGAGGGGTGAATATAGGGTGAACCCTCCCTACATATGTCACTGCATGTATATATACACATGAAAGGTTAGTGTTTGTAATAATAAGATTATTAAATATTAAGTGTAATGATTTTTCGAGCAAAGCGATAAAACTGTTTAAAGGAGTTATATATAGGTATATATTGAACTATTTTTAGGTGCGTATACACTTAAATTTATTTACCAATACACCACTGCATATAATAATTTAATATATATGCTCTCAATTTTTCCAATTTACTGAAAATCGAAATATGCAAAACGACAAAATATGCAAAATAAAATTTTTAATATGATCGATCTTGTGTAATCGTAATGGAATATATTTAAACATCACTCACATTGTTCTGCGAATTTTCTAGAAAAAATATATTAAAAAACTAGAAGTCCTCGTTCCTCAGCTCTATAGTGTTATAGGTATGACTTTTCGTAATATACTGAGCCAGTGTCGCACACTGTACACAAGGAGTCACAAGGTATAAATATTATTCACATTGGTGATCTTTCTTCTTAAGAGGACGCTACCCATACATTTGTTGTCTCCGTCTTACACACGCACGACATAGCGAATTTACCTATTTTAACATATTTAGATAATAACATTATCTGTGCTTAAGCGTTGGCTTTTATTCGATATTTTAATTTTCAAGCGAGATATGAGCATTTTAAATTTTTGATATTTCACGTAGTACGTACACATATCTTACTTGAAAATGAAAATATTTAAAAATCGCCAACGCTTAAGCACAGATAATATTCTTATCTAATAGTATGATAATAGATCAATTCACTCTAATGTTAAAACTAACAACACACTATTTAAACTAGCGAATGGAAATTTGGTATGTCGTGCGTGTGTAAGACGGAGACAACAAATACATGGGTAGCGTCCGTCCTCTTAATGGGCGTAGTTGGCATGTATACAAGTTTTTCAAGGAAGAAATTGGAGTATATAAATACATATTGACTATTGGATAAATTTTGATCGTTCAAGAACTTACACGTGCAAATGTGCAATATACAAGCAGGAGTCTTAAGAGAACGTCGACCCCCGCATGTGCTGTCTCCGTCTTACGACATAGACCAAAGGCGTTAATGCAGTCCGAGTAGAACTCGCTCAGTTTTGGTTTTAGAGTAAAAATACCTATTATAAAATTGAACTGTAACAATATTTCTAAGGGCAAGTCGTTGCGTTTTTTTCCATTGCACCCAATATAACGTTAATTATATCGTTTAGAAATAGAAAAAATTCAACATTTTTAAAATACCTTTAACTTTTCAAAATTTAAATTTTTTTAAAAAAAACGTAACAACTTGTCCTTTAGAAATATTGTCGCAAATCGTAATTCAATTTTATAATTGAAGAGTTCTAAACGCGTTTTGTCTATGTCGTATACGTGTGTAAGACGGAGACAACACATGCGGGTATGACGTCCTCTTAACTATTCTCTGTCAATACGTATGGAATTTTTCTTCTTGAAAAACTGGATTGCCTACATAGGTTAGGTTGCACTTACTGTAGCGCATTGTCATGTCCGCAAATAACCGGAGGACAGCTCAGATGGATTACCTAAATTATTAACATAATATACTGCTTGGATATTGTCCCAGGCTAAATCAAACCAGGTTTTTGATTTTACACTTTTTACATACAAAAAAGCACCGGGTAGAGACGGCATAAAAAGCATTCAATCCGTCGTATGAATATTACATTTAAAAAAAAATCTGATCCTTTCCCGGGCAACGCCATGTAGGACAGCTAGTGTGATATATTAATCGAAATCTTTATAATAAATGTTAAATTCAGAATATGAACTCGATACTCGGAAAAATACTATGTTTATTATATAATTAATGATTTTTTTATGATGTATGAATACATATGATAATATTTAACTTATAATTATTATCCTTAGTACACAAAGTTTAATAAGATAGAAATTACTCGTTTAAATTTTGATTAAGACACTTCAACATTCGGCGGCGGCTCTAGTATTAGAGTTTTTTGGAGGGGATATCCTCCTAGAGATGCCACTGTCAAAATGTTCAAAAGAAATCATCGAGTGACAATTACAGTAAAAGTGAATGATTCACATTTAAATAAAAGAAGTTAATCCACAGAATTCTCCTAAAATGGTGAAAAAAATACATGTATATGAAAATATGGTCTTTAAACTTAATAATTAATATTTAATTCAATGACAAATCTATCTTCATTCTCTTCCAATTTGTATATTTATTATACACAACCGTGATTCGTGGGTACATTATTGAATTTTTGAGGGTAACTAACACCTTGATTTGTGAAATGTTTAGCCTTTTCTTAAATTTATACTACCGTACCATTTGTTTAATCTTTCAAAATAAATTTGATTTTATAAAGTAATACCAATGTTATCAGTTATTCTTCCCCCTATTTATTATATTACTTGTTCAGAAAATAATTTCCTTGAATTGCAGTAAATCTATAACTATCTTTTCTATAAACTATTGCTAAGATGTATTAAATAATCACCCACCATCCATACATTTCTTACTCATTAATTTCATAATATAATTTATTTGTAGTCGTAGTGACACTAGAGATGATAGATATATTTTAAGACCCCTGCAAATGTGTGATTTTTAAGGAGTTGTGTTTAGGCAATTATCTCGTTTCTGCGATCAGTGATTACTGATTGTTTTTGTGTGTGTAGTAAATGATCATTAGTGTGTGTAGTATCCCCTACTATCACCCGTGACCCACATCAATTTACAATACATTGTTATTTCTTATCTGGTTTATGGTCGCACGCACGCACATACACATTTCGTTTAATGTCTATATTAAAATATTCAAAACCAATTTATGGACCTGAATAGCCGTCGCACTGACAAAAATTAATGTACCTTCTAGTGAGTTAGTAGTGGTTCGATTTAAAAAATATAAAGATGTTTGTGTTGGTAAACAAGTTAACTTTGCATCGGTCGGAGCACTTTTTCAATTTTAGCAAATTCTTGACAAGAATAAATATTTTACATTTTATAAATTTATAAATTTTTAGTATTGAATATATTAAAAAATATCTAAAATATACTAAGGTCGTTTTAATGAAAAATTAATAGGGTTTTCAGGGGCCTTAAACCCGTTTTTATCACATTACATTTATACAAATAATCTCGTGTTGACTTATGAGTTATGAATGTGTGATACAAATTCAAGTTGAATGAATTTAAATTTTAATATTGATCACAATCACATTAATAAGATTCAAAGAAAATAATCTGTACAAGGTACACCAACACCAAACATTTTAATAATAGTAAAAAAAAAATGTGAATATGTATGTCCGCGTTTTCTGTAATAATATCTCTGTACCTACTAGTAATTAAGAAAATAAATGTAGAGTGCTACCATCAATATATTTATTAAATATTTTTTATTGACATGGTTGTATGGTATCTACTTCATGTAAATTATATTAGGTAATAATGTATTTAGTTAATATATTTAAATACTGATAAATATAACTATTTATTATTATTTAATTTCAATTGCCTATATTAACATATTATTGTATATTGTGACATATTATTGTATTTAATAAATAAAGTTTTTTTTTTTTTTTTTTTAATTTCATAGATTTTGGAATCAACCAATAAAATAATTTTACATGCATTGGATTTAAAAATTGAAGAAGTTGAATTAAAAGACAGTGATGGATTTATTTCCAAACCTTCTGTTACACTATCAGCTGAAGATGAAACGGTCACTTTGGGATTTGATAAAGAACTACAAATAGGCGAAGCATTTTTAAAATTTATATTTGTTGGTGAACTCAATGATAAAATGAAAGGATTCTACCGTAGTAAATATGTCAGGTGAGCAGGGTGAATCAAATTCTTTGTCAATATGGCTTTGCAATTTTTTCCTTCTTTTTTAAAAAAAATTGCATAGTGTGAATGAAAGCGGCAAACAGGTTGAATTCTACTCGGCTGTTAGCATGTTGTGTACAACTCATGCACGTAGAATGTTCCCTTGTTGGGATGAACCAAATCTGAAAGCTGTATTTGATATATCTATAGCTGTGTGTAACACATCTCACCGAGCTTTGTCTAATATGGTAAGATAATTCTATTAATGTTATGTTAATTTTTGTTTGAAGTCCAAGTGGAGAAGAAAAATACTCAGCTGTTACACAATTTGAAGCAACTGATGCAAGGAGATGTTTTCCCTGTTGGGACGAGCCGGCAATTAAGGCTGAATTCAACATTTTATTGTCTGTGCCCCAAAACAAAACGGCTCTTTCCAACATGGTACATTTTCATTAAATTAACTTGTATATTATATTATATTATATTATTACATAGTTTTTTTATTTATAGCCTGTGGTTTCTGATACAACTGAAGAAAATGGAGATCGTTTGCTTAAATTTCAAAAAACTCCAATTATGTCTACTTATTTGGTTGCCGTTGTAGTAGGAGATTTTGATTATGTAGAGGACAAAGATTCAGATGGTGTCTTAGTACGGGTATATACACCAATTGGAAAAAGTGAACAAGGAAAATTTGCCTTGGAAGTTGCCAAATGTGCATTACCTTATTACAAGGATTATTTCCAAGTAGCATATCCTTTACCAAAAATGGATTTAATAGCCATTGCTGATTTCTCATCTGGTAACTTTGTTTATAATAAGAATTAAATATTTATAACCATTAATTAATATATTTTTAGGGGCTATGGAAAATTGGGGTTTAGTAACCTACAGAGAATCATGTCTCTTAGTTGATCCAGACAATACGTCAGCGGTTCGTAAACAATGGATAGCTTTAGTTGTTGGGCATGAGTTGGCTCACCAATGGTTTGGAAATTTAGTTACAATGGAATGGTGGACACATCTTTGGTTAAATGAAGGATACGCTTCGTTTGTGGAGTTCCTGTGTGTGGAACATTTGTTCCCAGAATATGATATATGGACACAATTTGTCACAGACACATATATTAGAGCACTTGAGTTGGATGCTTTAAATAGCAGTCATCCTATTGAAATACCAGTAGGCCATCCATCTGAAATTGATGAGATATTTGATGACATTTCATATAACAAGGGTGCTTCAGTTATCAGAATGTTACATAACTTTATTGGAGATGAAGTAAGATATTATTAATTAATTGGAAAGTTATTTATCTTTATTTCAATGTTCTTGATTTTTAGGATTTCCGTAAAGGAATGAATCTGTATTTGAATAAACATCAATACAGCAATACATTTACTGAAGATTTATGGGCAGCCTTAGAAGAATCCAGTAATAAACCAGTTAAAGATGTCATGTCTACATGGACATTACAAAAAGGATTCCCTGTAATAACTGTTGAAAAAGAAACACAAAATCCTGATGGATCAAGGGTTATTAGTGTATCTCAAACTAAGTTTACTGCTAACGGACAAGTTGATGGTAGTTTATAAATCATTGTTATTTTTTTTTTTTTTTATTAATATAATTATATTTTTAGGTGATGGTATTTTATGGATGGTTCCATTAACATTTTCTACATCTCGAAATCCTGGAATTGTGTGTCATAAAGAAATAATGTCTGAAATTCAAAAGGATATAATCATTCCTGCCAATGCAATTTCACCAGGAGAATGGGTTAAAGTAAACCCGAGTACTGTTGGATATTACAGAACTCGTTATACACCTGAATTACTTAACAATTTTGTACCATCTATATCGTCAAGAACATTACCACCTTTGGACCGTCTTGGATTACTTGATGATCTCTTTGCTTTGGTTCAAGCTGGTCTCTCAAGTACAGATGAAGTACTAAATTTAATGTTGGCTATGACAGATGAAGATAATTATTCTGTTTGGTCATCAATGAGTAATGTGCTTGGTAAATTAGCTATATTATTGTCTAATGTTGAAGGAGATACAGAACAATTATTTAAACAGTACAACAGAATTCTTTTAAAAAAAATATCATCGAAATTGGGATGGACTCCTCAACCTAATGAAAGTCACCTTGAAACAATGCTGAGAGGTCTAGTAATGGCTCGATTGGTATCTAGTGCTGATCCTGATGTTATGTCTGAAGCTAAAATAAAGTTTGCTAATCACTTAAGTGGTAAAGAAACCATTGTAGCTGATTTGAGAAGTCCTATATATAAAGCTTGTTTGTCATCTGGTGATGAGACCACTTTTAATCAATTATTACAGGTTTAATATAAAATTTACTACATATATACAATATCATAATTCATACTTAAGTATCTCTTAAATTTTAATTATTCTTTTAGCTCTATAGAGGAACTGATTTACACGAAGAAAAGGATAGGATATGCAGAGCAATGGGAGCATCTAAAAATAAAGATATATTAAAAAAAGTGCTTGATTTTGCAATGTCTGTAAGTTATTAAATAATGACTATCAGAATATGGTACTGAATTTTGTTTTGTAGGATGAAGTTCGTTCACAAGATACGGTATTTGTAATAATTTCTGTTGGTGGATCTAAAGTTGGAAGAGATTTAGCTTGGCAGTTCATTCAAGACAACTGGTCAAAATTATTTAATCAATACCAGGTAAAAATGAATTTTAATTATAGCTTAATTTGGCTGATTTCTGACAAGATTGATTTAAATTATTTAATATTTTCTTTTATTATTGCATTTAAAAATAACAACTTATTTTTTAGGGTGGTTTTTTGTTAACTCGTCTGGTAAAAAATACAACAGAAAACTTTTCTTCTATTGAAAAAGCTGAAGAAGTAGAGAATTTCTTCAAGCAAAATGGTTGTGTAGGTGCTGAAAGAACAATCCAACAAGCTTGTGAAACTATCCGATTAAATGCTGCATGGTTAAAGAGAGACTATGAAAAATTACAAAGTTTCCTTCAAAAAGTTGTCCAAAAATGACTGATGACTAAAGGCTTGCTCAACAATGCTCAATAACTGTTCCAGTTAGTCAAAAAAGTAATTATTATTGTTTTTTTAAAAATAAAGAAAAAAATGATTTGTTTCTATTTATATATTATGTTAATAAGTTTTATTTAAATATAAAATATACGAAATAGCTGCCCCTATTTTATATTGCTGCCATGACAGACTCAATTAAATGATCTATTCAATTTTTAATAAATCACTTGCTGAAGGGGTCTTTACTCAGGTTTTAAAATCAGGAAATCCAGAAGATATTTTACAAACTACCAACCAATTTCTGTTCTTCCATTCTTAAGTAGGTATAATATTCGAGTCAATTGTACTTAAAACATATTGAGAGATCATTTTTGTCGACTCTTAAATAGGACCAATATGGTTTTTTCCCTGGTCTCTTGACAGTAACCAATACCGTCAACTTAAGTTCTTATCTGCACGAGTTTTTTAGTTCAAAGCAGCAAGTTGACATAATTTACACTAACTTCTCAAAAGCATTTGACTAAATCAAACCACAGTTTACTTTTACTTTCTTGACCAACTCGGAGTTATCCAATCTTATTTTGGTTAAAATCTTACTAACATGGCAGTTCATTAATCTCTTCAGTAAATCCTCCTAAAAATTTCTAGTTTTTTTTCTTTCTCATTGTAGCCAATTAGGTCCCCTACTTTTTAATGTTTTCATTAAAACCGTTTGCTCACAAATAACTTGCATGTCGATTGTCGGGTTTTACTGCTCGCTGATGATGCCAAAATATTCGTCTCTGGATGACTGTTTAATTTTCCAGAATTTGAGTTTTTTTTTTAGTTATGATTAAATTTGCTAAATGGTGTAATGCTGTGGGGCTAACTTAGAATACTAATAAATGTAAAGTAATGAGTTTATGAAATTTGATAATTGTTTTAATTGTTTCCCCTCTTACGGGTTACCGAAGTTAAAGTTTTGAGAGTGTTCCCTCCTTCCAAATGTTTTTGAGGACTATATAGCTTGCTAGTAAAGACGTTATTAGAATACGGTGCCGTTGATTGGTCCACTTATACCTTAAGGGACATACAACATCTTAATAAAGTTCAAAACCGTTTTCTGAGTTCTGCCAGTTACCGCTTCAGTATTGCCTACCCACCCCACAACTATAGTTATATCAGTGATTATTTTTGTTTTTAAATCAATATCCAAACACCGTAATATCACCAGTTGTTCTTTAATTAATTGGCTGATTGAACTATTGATGCACCCAGTTTGTTAGAACAATTCAACATTTGTGTGTCTGATTAAACCAGGGTTAAGGGATTGTTTTACCTGAAAGTAAATCCTACTAAATTTGAAAATAATTTTCCTCTAATTAGGATGATGTCGATAGACAATAGCAATGTATAGTTTTTTCGTACTTTGGCCGCCGATCTTATGTTATAATTTTAAATATAGATTTATTCTCTGTTCAACTAATTATTATAATGTTAGTTTTATATGTGATTTAAATTAATTTTGTTACATATTGTTTTTGTTATTAATTCATAAATTATCATAAGATTAAATTTTTGTACTACTAACATTGTTCCGAATGTCGCATGGCATTTATTCTAATAAAATTTAATAAAAAATAAAAATAAGATTAGATGAAATAAATTATTTATAAAATATTATGTTATAAACTATACCTACTAATACAATTTACTTCATAATTTGTTATGAAAATATTTAATATTAATGAATATTTGGAACTCATTTTCTTTTAAAACAAATTATTAATTATTTATTATTTAATAATCCTGAAAAAACCATTTATTTTCAGGTTCGACATAATACAAAGAAGCAGCATTTTATTAACGGTTTTTCGTTAACCAGTCATTTTGTTACATTAATGTAAATTTTTAATGGCATAACCTATCTTATACTGGGCATATATTCTTTTCTTTTTTTCATTAATATAAATTTATTCCTTATGTTTAATTGTTTTATTTTATGAATAACCTCCTGTAATTTTCCTTGATTATCTATTTATTTACTTTTATTGAATGTATATTTAATACTTTATTTAATTGATTAGTACTGGGCAGCGATGAGTTTTTGTTGTCGATGTCAGGTGACTTCAACCACATTCCCTCTTTTAGTGGCTAACAGCCAAAGTATAAACTTCAGAACTTATCCACGATCCTATGGATAAATTGAGCACTCATCACTGATCTTATTTGGTATGAGTATATCTCTACTATGCCGGAGGAAAGTTAATTACTCATAACATAAACCTCAAACCTGTCCTTTATGCCTTAAGCCTATTTACAAGCAAACTAATAAATTTAAGCATTATATTTTGAAAGTATAATTGTTACTTGTTTAAAAGGTAAGGATTTAGAATTTAGAGTTCATTCGTACATCTTCAAATAATATGTAAATTAATTATTAATTAATATTATTATAAATAGTAATGTTACAGTCTTGAACTGAATATGAAATGGTGTCCAAGACATTATTCAGGTGTAGCATAATTTTAGACATAATTTTACCCATCCACCCACCAAAAGTTTAAAAGTTTAAATACTTACTTTTCTCCCCATATTTCCAATGTATAACAACCTTTACATCAAGTTATATGGTTGGGCCAATCTCCAACCCATAAAAAAAAAAAAATTTACCAGTTAACTATGTCTAAAATGTCTATTAATTTAAATTGGTTTTAAATTGTATTTACCCAATCATAGACACCCGTCATTTTTGTTTATCTACAAACTAAAATGTAAAAAACATTTAACTGATATATCATATTACGAGGCCATTCATTTTTGTAATTATTTATTTATGTATATGACACTCAGTGCAGAGTCATTACCCCAACATGCAGTAAATATTCTGCCGGTGAATGCACTAAATGTAATATTCCTGTTACAAATATTACATATTAGTACATCTACAACATAACAATTGATTAATGAAAGTGTACCATATGAGAAGATTTACTCTGGAAAAATTAAATATGTTATTATTGACCAAAATATAAATTTGTTATGAAATACTTATTTATACATCTTATGAGATGTTTATGAATTATGACAATTTTATTGGTTTTACAATGTGTTTTGTTTTTTTGTGTCTGTCATTACTTTTTGATGCAGTATAATTGTTCAACTTTGTAGATAGTTTCTTATAGCAAATTGTATCGATAATTCATTCTTAGGGAAAACAAGTTTTTGTTATAATATATTTTGTTACCTAGTTTATTGGAATATCACAAAACTAACAACTAGAATTAAATTTTTTACCAAATATTTATATTATCATTTTCTTAATTTAAAAATATTTTGGCTCTTTTAGTGCAAATAAAGAATTTTAAATTATTTTAGATTCTAAGGAAAACGATGAATGTATTGATTTTACAATGATGATGTATTTTTTTTTTTTTTTTGTGTCTGTCATCCCGTTTTAGAATAGTAAAAGTGCTTGGATTTTCTTCAACAGTAGCTTTTCTGATAGGAAAGTGAATCTAGTTGATACTTTGGGGGTCAAAAGTTTCCAGTAGTTTTCAAAAGCGGCGTGAAAAACAAAATAAAAATTAAGGAAAAACGGGAATTCTTACACTAAAAACTTAAAAGGTTTTTGGTGCAACTCTTAAACAAATGACCGTAGGTACATGAAATTTTGACTGAATGTTTGTCTTGGGGGTCGGCCAAAAAAACTAATATTAATAAAATTCAGGCTTTCCAGAACATCACCCTACGAAGAATTGCTAATGCCTCACCGTATGTATCCAATTAACCCTCCATAATGATATGCGCATGAAAACAATTGAAGAAGAATCGGTAATTTATTACAAGCGATTCTTTTCACACTAAGTAACCACAAAAATCCACTAATCAGGTATCTAAATACAATAACTTTGCCTGAAGCTCCTCGACGTCGTCTGAAAAGAAGGTGGTGCAGGGACCTTCTAATTTTATAACTTCCAACGTTCTTTTACCTCGCTAGCGCACTTCACGCTTATTCTCCACAAAGTCATAGTCCATAGATTAACATAATCGCTCATGCTAAGTGTTGCTAATGGGTGACTTCTTAACCCCGTTCTTCATGCCTGTTTACCCTCTTCAAATATGCTTATTGTGCTCTTATTAGTATAGATTGTGTAATTCTTGTAAAAATAAAAAAAAAAAAGAATGTTTGTCTTAGCATTTCCTATACACGATAACATTTTCAAAATGTTTTGATTTATTTTGAACTGTTTAGGCACATTTTCATTTTCCATTTTTTTTAGTTTTTTTTTCTAAAAATATCAATAAAGTTTTATCTGTTGGGCCAAAAAGTGTAAAAATTTAATACAAGGCTCCTGATATATTTTTATAATAGCAATTGAAAAATATTAAAAATCCTTAGCCACAGTTTTTTTTTATAAGCATTTAAAGTTCAAAAATTGACAATTTTTATACAACATTGGATATTCACTCGATTTCTCATGTAGCGATTTCCTTATTTTGTTGTACCTACTTTAAAAACGAATAACTGTAGATACATGAACATTTCACGGAATATTTATACTGTAAATTCTTATACTTGATAAAAAAAATTTTGAGTCTCGATAACGAAAATATTTTGACTATTTGAGCTGTTTACTAACATTTTCAGTTTCCAATTTTTTTAGTTTTTTATTCTATAAATATCAATAAAGTTTTATCTGTTGGGCCAAAAAGTGTAAAAATTGAATACAAGGCTCCTGATATA